>JAJJMC010005941.1:3093769-3115748 GCA_023531435.1 Papaver californicum
ATTTTTGATTTTGAAACCCAAATTTGACCTTAAAACTCAAAGGTAAAGACATCGCCTACGGTTGGGTTTTGGATGAAAACCCAACCGTAAGGTTTATGACCTTAAAACATAATTCCCCTATGATATTACGGTTGGGTTATTTTCAAAACTCAACCGTAAATTCTATTTGTGGAAAGTTTTGGGTCGTTTTTGAATTATTATTTTTTTGGGTTTTCAAATAGAGCCGTTCAAACCTTGTACGACCCATTTTTCAAAATATAACCGTTATACTTATGGTTTATAAGTGGAATAGTTGAGTACATATCCTTTCCATCCTTTTTTTTCAAAAAATAAACCTTTATGTTACAACAATCATCTCCAACATAGTGGAACATGGGTCAACCTGGCATTAAAAATCCAGATTTTTCTTTGGAAGAAGATTTATGTATTTGGCGCAACTATGTATTATGTTTTCCAAAAAGAGGAGAAGAAAGAAGGCAAAGTGGTATAACGAGTCCGAGTTATTGGCAAACAATCCATGAAAACTTTTGTTCTGAAACCGGCAACCCTTATAACCGTGATCACGTCAAGTTGATTTGTCGATATAACACTATACACCGATACGTAGAAGAATTTATGGCATTAGTTCGTATTATTGGTCAACTACGACTTAGGGGTGAAACCGATGATGAGGTGTTACAGAGATCTCTTGAGGAATGGAGGAGATGGAAAATATGGCCCTTTTTATACCTACCTCATTATCACATCCTAAAAGACTTTTTGCTCACTCGCAAACCTATTTATTAGTTCTTTTGTAATGCCATTTGGGTTTTTTAGTGTTAATTTCAATTGTATCCCAGGTTACTTTAATGATTTCATGGGTTGTAATGTGGTCAAAAATTTGATGTTTACATAAATTTTGTGTTTTGAACCCAGTTTTGAGTGAATTGAAATTCCAAAAAAAGGTTAATTATAATAATATTACGGTTGGGTTTTGAGTGCAAACCCAACCGTAAACCTTCCAGTTTAAATTCATCCAGGTTTACGGTTGGGTTTGTACTCACAAACCAACCGTAAAAGTGACAGGTTTACGGTTGGGTTTTGAGTACAAACCCAACCGTAAACCTGAGTGAATTTAAACTGGAGGGTTTACGGTTGGGTTTTCACTCAAAACCCAACCGTAATATTATTATAATTGTTCAGTGACTAGTTTACGGTTGGGTTTTTACTAAAAACCCAACCGTACACCTGGAAACATTTTGTAGTAACACATATGATAGTACAAATTTTTATATTCCAAGAAACTATATTCATATTATGATTCCTCCAACATACATATTAACATTCTGACTCTGACTCAGAAACAAATGATATGAATTGAAATGTCGGTGAGGGTTTTAATGCCTTCCAGAGTTCGAAATTGTGCTTCAATCTGTGACACCAAGACTTGGCGATATCACCGTCGTACCCATCCTGTAAAGGGGGTAATGGACTTCCTTCTTTCAACTTTAGACCAACAAAATGGCAGTTCTGCACCAGCCCAATCACACATCTTCTATTTGCCAAATGTTAAACAATATCCATTTGAGATATAATGGATGACGCAATTAAAAGCGTTGGCAAGGATTTGGCCACATATTGGCATGCTCATCCAATACTCACTAGTGCAATTCTTATTGCCTATTAAACGCTTTTCGAGAGCAATGAACTCCTTGTTTAACAACGACTCTTCATCTCTATATGCACACATCATTGGCTTGTATATATCCGGGTAAGAGCGTAGTTCAACCGCTGACTTATGCCTTACAAAAGTTACTTCGTCCATACCCAACCCTGCTACTCCGCTAAATGGTCCAACTTGTTCGATGAATACATGGTATCCACAATTACCATCACCGGCAACATCGTCGGTGGCCTTTATGTATGGACGAAAAAAAGCTGGGAACGATGACATATAATTTTCATAAATAATTTGCTCGGTTCGGAGGATTTTGCCATTCTCATTTCTTGAATAGTTAGATGGAAATTGCATCAATCCTCTTGCAATCCGGATCGTATATGGCTCTTCAACCACTAATGTATTGCTTTTAAGTTTTTCTTTTCTTCTTGCTAATTCTTTCATACTAACTCTTTTTTTTCTTCTTGTTAATTCCTTCATACTTACTCTTATTGAGTTTGGGTGTGGAGGAACTTTTCCCTTGGCACCAAGTTCAATTGTTGAACTATCTTGAGTGGGAACCGCGGGACAATATCTACTACACTTGGTCCCCCTTGTTCCGTTTGACTTATTTTTCGTTGAGCATCGTCCTCCTTCTCATCCTCTGCTTCATATTCATTTTGCAAATGCTCAAATGCACAAGGGTTTCTTTTCTTTGATTCTTCATGCAATTCCCTAGCTTTTTTCCGTCCCACGGCCCTCGATTCTTTGGTAGAAGGCCTACCTTTTCTCTTCCCTCTAATTGGTTCCTTGACAGAGTACCTTGTGTGCGGAAACACGAAGTAACTCAAGTTTGTCAACCAAATTTGCCTTTGCGCCTTATTTAATGTATCGTATTTCTTGGCTATAGCCTTTCCAACGTGGGTGTCGGCAAACATGCACCAAAATCTTGCTCGACGATGGGTTCATCGAAAGACAATTGTTGCCAAAACGGATCAATATCTTGAATTGAGATCACACCGTCTTCTTCGTACTTGGGCATCATATGCCGGCAGGGAAGTCCCAAACTTGACATGTTAGGACAAACACACTCTTCTTCTCCGTGTAAGTTGCCCAATCTATAGTGCTTTATTTCGTACATTATCTTCTCAATAGCACAATGCGACACCTTATAAGAAATACTTTGGAGCAATGGTTCGTCTTTATAGCTGACGTGTTTTCTAGAAAGGCTTTTTTCAAAAGATTCCTTAACTCTGTCAAGGTCACGGATAAAATAATCGTGCATCGCTTCGAAGACCGTAACAAACCCACCATCACAATTATGAAGCTTCTTCTTCATTCTGTTGTGAGATGACTCCACGGTACTTGTAGCTTGGTTGTCAAAGTGCCTATATTGGTTTGTGAACGCCGCTACAAACTTCTCTTTGTGGGGATTCAACCAATTGTCCATCAAATAGTTCACAACTTTTGGATAATTACTCCAATGCAAGCATAACATACGAACATTTTCTTCATAGTCTTCCTTGGTGATAGACCATGTCAAAGCATCCCATTCAGTTTGGAAACTAGCCCATTTTAGTTCCGCCAACTTGTCATCCTCCTTGAATTTTTCTTTGGCCGCTTCTTGTTCTGATACCGACAATTTATTAATTCTCTCCATCTCGCTTCTCTTTGTTGGCCGAATAATCGTTTTGCACTTGGTTTGAATATTGTTCCACAAGTGGAACGTGCAAAGAAGATGATGAGCATCTGGGAATACCCTTGAAATGGCATTCATCAAGCCTTGTTCTTTGTCGGTGATAATTACCTTAGGGGTATAACCTTCAACGTAGAATAATTTAATTTGTTCCAATGCCCACACATAGCTATCTTGGAGCTCGTTTCTCAAGAAGCAAAAGGCAACACTCAACGGGGACTTGGTAGAAGTTTGCCCTACAACATTCAATACCGGGAGCTCATACTTGTTAGTTTTGTACGTGCAATCCATCATAAGCACTTGATGGGAGCATCGTGCTAACTTTATAAACTCGGGATGAGCCAATATAATATGCTTAATTTCTTTATTTTCATCTTCTTCGTGAAACATGGTGTAGTTTTTTGTCTCCCCCAAGTACAAAAGTTGTTGGATCGGGTCCCTTTCTTCCCATTTCTCACGCTTCAACTTGGCTTTGGCGTTGTAGATTGTCTCCAACGTAGACACATTATTTGAGTTTATTTTCTTCAAGTGCCCGAGTATATCACTGGGTTTCAAACGCTTATCCGTCATATCGTTTACGATGAGCTTTTCTTCATTGGTAAGCCGGGCCATAGAAGGATGCGTTAACAAAGTCTCTGGTGGTAGGTGGTTGTGACGACCGCATACAACTGTAGACAAGAACCACTTATTCTCGTTGTTCTTATGAAATTGAAGTTTGAAAGGACATCTCGTCTTCTTAGTGTAAGTTTTTCGTTTGATCTTCGTCTTTGGTACATACTCAGTACCCTTCTTTGCATGTCTTGTGTATTGTCCACTACACTCACAAACCATTTGAAAGCGGTTGTGTTTTTGTTGGTTGTTACAAACAATCACACACATGATGAGTTTCCCATGTTCTGTAGCCCACTTCTTTGCATCTTCTTTTTTATCCCATGTCTACATGGTCCAAAAACATAAAGTTAGGTGAAAAAAAATGGCATTATGACAATTGTCGATAGGGATTAACAACTTATCTATAACCTACCAGGTCGTTCAAATAGTGATCCGTAGTATCTATAGTTTCAATATCATTTGGAGGAGGCTGATCATACATTGGTTGAGGTACAACCGAGACCTGAACAAAAAAGATCAAGGCCAAGCGTCAGAAAAAACACTAAAACCAATAAGTTTACGGTTGGGTTAGAAGCATCGGACCCAACCGTAATAGCGTCATACCCAACCGTAATATCGTCATACCCAACCGTAATATCGTCATACCCAACCGTAATACAGGGAAAAAAAGTCAACCCAATGTTACGGTTGGGTTTGCAGCCAAAACCCAACCGTAACAAGTGCAGTAAATACCCATGCACGTAATAAGTTACGGTTGGGTTTGTGGTAAACACCCAACCGAAAAACTGTAAAACTGTACTTTCCAGAAACACAAATGGATACTTACGGTTGGGTTTCTTGAGAAAAACCAACCGTAACTATACTGTTGTAACAAAAAAAAAAAATTTATGCACTTCAGTTCCTTAAATATCTGTAAAAAATGAAAAAGAGTTTAAGTTAGAATCATACCTGACTATTCTCAGCAGTTGTATCTTCACTTTGACGACTAATATCTCCATTTGCTTTAGTTTCACCATCACAACTTACACTTAAAACCTCTCTACCATCCAAATAATCATACATAGTTGGGTCTCCCTCAATGGGTATGTAGAATTTAGTTTGGCAATCATACAAGGATTCACCCTCCACAAATTTGCCACTAGAATCACTCATTTTGGTGTTTTCAAAATTTTGGGTTAAAACTCTCTTATCTCTCTTCCACTTTTCCCACCAACACAAAACAAATACAAGATTGATTTAACCATAAAAAATGAAGAATATATGAAACGAAGATGATCATATACGGTTGGGATTCAAGAAACAACCCAACCGTAAATAAATTTCCAATTAAAAACTTATGTTTACGGTTGGGTAAGATAATTAAACCCAACCGTAATATAATTTGCAATAAAATAACACATTTGTTACGGTTAGGTTACATTACATAACCCAACCGTAAATGATCATCGCACTTAAACTAACACTAAAAATTACGGTTGGGTTCTAAGCCAAAACCCAACCGTAATATAATTTGCACAAAAATCACTAGGATATTACGGTTGGGTTTTAATGCAAAACCCAACCATAAATTATCACTCAATAGTCACAAAAAAAATTACAATTCCAACGGTTATTTTTTTTCAAAATCTAGCCGTTGGGAATTTTTTCCCTATAAAAGGAAACATTTCCTTTTATAATTCTCATTATTCTCTATCCCTTTCATTCTCATTATAATTCTAGACTTTCCAACTCATTCTCGCCATACCCTTTCAACCATTTAAAATGGTTCGATACACGAATGATGAAGATGTTGCAATTGTTCGAGGGTGGGTTACGATGATAGACCACGCTTACGAGAGAGCCTTCTATAACAACAATAGAAACGTTGATATAGATGAAAATTGGATGGACTGTCAGGAGGACGATTCTTGGTGGGAGCGTGTGTTTGAAATGTTTGTGGCATTACACGGGAATAGATATCGGAGGACAATCAGTAACATCAAGGGACGCTTTGAGGCGTTGTATGAAGAAATGGAAAACCTAAAACTGGAAATGAAAATGAGAGTTGAAGCATTTCCCCACGAAACCAATGTGGAAAGAGTAAGTGTGTCAATTAATAAATCGTTCTTTCTTCCCAATTTTTTTTTTAAATAATGAAACTTATAATTGATTTATTTTTTTCAGCATGTCATGGCTAGGGCGCAGTATAAAATCAAATATGGGAAGGAGTTCAAGCATACAGATTGCTATCATATCTTGGAACAAAGTTTATATCTTGAGTTTCGCCGTTATGATTAAGTGTTTAAGTGTTTAAGTTTAATCATCTAATGATCTACTGTATTTCGTTTCCTTTAGTTCTTCCTTTAATGTTAAAAATAAGGTTTTTAACAACTATGGTATTTGATAAGAAAATGAACTAAACCCAAGCATAACTAATTTTGTCTTAAAAACTTCTCTTACGGTTGGCTTCCATGACTCAACCCAACCGTAACTAGAATCCATACTAAAAAAATTCATATTTACGGTTGTGTTAACAAAAATTGAACAAACACCAAACTTTCATACGGTTGGGTCTCAAGGAAAAAGCCAACCGTAACAATATCGTAAAATATACACTAAAACTAACACTAGAAGTTACGGTTGGGTTCGGTTACTCAACCAAACCGTAACTACATTTCACTCAAAATATCATTTTACGGTTGGGTTCGATTACTAAACCCAACCGTAAATAAATTGTAGAAACACCACAACTAAATTACGGTTGGGTTTCACCTCAAAACCCAATCGTAAATTCTACGGGAATCTCAAAATGTCTGAATTTACGTCCTCTCAAAATAGACAATTCCAACGTTTTATTTTTTCAAAAATCTACCCGTTGGTGACTTTTTCCCTATAAAAGGAAACCTTTACTTGTCACTTTCTCATTATTCTCTATCTCTTTCATTCTCATTATAATTCTACACTTTCTCATTATTCTCACCATACCCTTTCAACCACTAAAAATGGTAAATACATACACGAATGATGAAGATGTTACAATTGTTCGAGCATGGCATCTGATGGTAGAGCATGCTTATGATAGAGCCTTCTATAACAACAATAACAACGTTGTTTCACAAGAAGATTGGCATGAGGGTCAAGATACCGATGAATGGTGGAATTGTGTATTTCGAATGTTTGCGGCATTACATGGGAATGTAAACCCTTGGGTTACGTGGAGAGCCATCAAGAGACGGTTTGAGACGTTGTATCGATGCATGAACAACTTAAAACTGGAAATGCAAGCTAGATTCGAAGCAAATCCCTACGAGAACGGTGTGGAAAGAGTAAGTTTGTCGATTAATAAATCGTTAATTAAAAAGAGATTTCTAAAATTCAAACTTATAATTGATTTGTTTTTTTTCAGCATGTGTTGGCTATGGAGCAATATAGAATCAAATATGGGGAGGAGTTCAAGCATACAGACTGCTATCGTATTATGGAAACAAGTCGGGTGTTTGATTTTCGCCATTATCTTTAAGTGCTTAAGTGTAATCATCCAATGTTCTATTGTATTTCGTTTCCAATCGTTTATTTCCTTTATTGTACTACTTTAAATCTATTACAATAGAAGGAATAAGTTACAAAGTTGGGTTTTAAACCCAAATTGGAGTATATTGAAAATCAAAAAACAGTTAACAGGACCATTTACGGTTGGGTCCTATTACTAAACCCAACCGTAATATATTTTGTACAAACACCACAAATTGTCTACGGTAGGGTTTTAAGGCAAAACCCAACCGTAACTATATTTTGAAATTCAAACAAAAATTTACAGAATCTGTTACGGTTGGGTTATAAGCCCAACCCAACCGTAAATTGTACTGGATACGGTTGGGTTTTAAGGCAAAACCCAACCGTAATTATGTGTTGAAATTGGAACATAAATTATCAGAATTGTTACGGTTGGGTTATAAGCCAAAACCCAACCGTAAATTCTACTAGCTACGGTTGGGTTTTAAGGCAAAACCCAACCGTAACTCTGTGTTGAAATTAGAACAAAAATTATCAGATTATGTTACGGTTGGGTTATAAGCCAAAACCCAACCGTAAATTCTACTGGATAACACAAATTTAGATTATCTAATTTGTGTTTTTTTCGTTTTTTCTTTGTTTCAAACACCCAATTTACCTTCAATCTAGAAAAAATGATTGAATTATTTCAAAATTTTGATTTTTAAAACTCAAAATTAACCAAAAAAAATCAATTCTCCTAAGGATAAGTTACGGTTGGTTTTTCCTTTAAAACCCAACCGTAACTATGGGAAAAATGTTGTTCATCATTTTCTTCAACTTACGGTTGGGTCTGGTTGAAAACCCAACCGTAACTAGGGGAAAAATTGGGTTCATTATTTTTCTTCTACTTACGGTTGGGTCTGGTTTAAAACCCAACCGTAACTTGGGAAAAAAATGGTGTTCATCATTGTTCTTTGAGTTACGGTTGGGTTTTGTTGAAAACCCAACCGTAATTTTGGGAAAATATGGTGTTCTTCGGTGTTCTTGGTGTTACGGTTGGGTCCGACATGAAACCCAACCGTAACTTTCTCTGAATCACAAAAAATCAAACTTTCAAATCGTGATTTCATCTAATTTGTTCCATAAAAAGATCAAGAGTTTAATCTAGAGGTATCTAAATGCTACTATGGTTTATTGAATCAAAATCTAGGGTTTAAAAAAAAAACCCATAAAATTTTCTTAAATTTCATCAAGTTTTTCTTCCCACCAAACACAAATTCAAAAAAAAAAATTGATCCAAAAAATTTGATTAAGAAATAGATTATGTTTAATTAATCATGATTGGCTTAATCTAATCTTAACTAATTAATGTAATTAAGATTAATAATCAGGGATAGTTTGGGTATTTGTAAGAATTATGGATAAGGGGTTTTTGAGTTTTACTTCATAGTGTCCCTATTTCGTCTTATTATTGGAGCCCCTCTATTGATGTTGGAGCCCCTATATCAGGCTTCCAAAACAATCCCACTAAATTATCTAAACAATCGATGTTTCTTTGGTTTTGATCAAAAGATGCCCCTTCTTTTCACTAGCAATCTCACCTCAAGGAAAGAAAAAAAAAGTGACTGTTTATTATATGGGCATTCGAATGATAAGGATACCCTTTCAACTCTTCACTAACTTTTTAAGGTCGAAAGTTGAAACCATTTTTACTATGCATACCATTTTTACTGTGCAGTCTCAATAATAGGTTAGGAGTTAGAAGGAAAGAAGGAAGAAACAAAAAGGAAAAGTATTAGATGGAAAAATTATAATTGAGACACCCATTTGGAAAACAAGCGAACATTCCCATTTGTAACTGTAGTATTTCTACAAGCCCAATGCTAAATGACTCTTTCAATGGTGTGACTACTCCCAAATATTATAAGAATTTTAAGTTAAGATTATATACTTATCTTTGTGCTAATCCTTGTCAGGTGGAGATGTGATATATTTTACACAAATCTTAACTTCCAAACCATATTTGTAGGACTGTCAATGGAACTTATCGAACGGAAACTGGCTCAGCCGGTTCCGTTACGATAAGGCTTATCGGATATCCGATATCCGATAATTTTCAACGAAATCTTAGAAATCAATTCTGATTCCGTTACGATAAGGTTATCGGATATCGGATATTTTCCCGATAATTTTCGATATTTGAAAGGAAATCAAAAAACCTTTTTTCAGTTCATATAAGCATTTTTCAGTTCATAATGCAGTTCAAACATATAGAAAACACACACAAATGTTCACAGTTTATAGATTACATGTTCTATTGTTCTTGCAGCAAAAGAAAACACAAAGAAACTGATATTTATACTAGCATTAGACTGAAGTACATATGTACTAGCATTGTTATTGAGATATAGCAGCCTGCAGCTTTCAAAGTACATTTGTATTTCAAAGAAACTGAAATTTGTTAGTTGGCAGTGCAAGAAATATGAAAGGAAAGGAAAAGAAAGGAAAGTTATTAACCTGTACTACTAGTATTAGCATTGTCATTGAGATCTGGCAACCAATCACCTAAGCAAAGAAATGCTTGAACACTTTCTGGAGCCAATGAGCTTCTGTGTGTTATAAGAACCATGCCACCAACACTGAACATGGATTCTGATGCTACACTTGTCACTAGAACAGCCAACACATCTCTTCCAATCTTTGCAAGAGTTGGGTACTTAGGAGCATGATTTTTCACCAAGCCAATATATCAAACATACCTTCCTCTTTGGTTGTGCCTTTAGTAAGCAGTGGTTCTTCTAAATATTTCTCCAACTCTTACTTCTGAACGTCAATCTCACTATTTTCCATCATAAACTCATCATACTCATAGTCACTTCTAATTGTTTTATAATTATCAATTCCAGACATATGGTAACGTTCATCTTTTACCAAAAATAAGTCATTTATGGATATTGTCGTTGAACCTGATCCACTACTAAAAGTATGCCCAAAATAATCTGCAGTTGTACAATTACTATCACATTCATATGAAGAGAAAAGAGCATTGATTGTTATATGAAATTTGTTATACTGAGTTACATAGCCATCCATTCCATATAACTTCTTATAAACAAACTCTATCCATCTAGCCTTGTACCTTGGATCTAAAACCACTCCAATGCTCATTAACAGGTTACATTCTTTCCAATAACTATCAAACTTCTCTCTCATATTCAATCCCATATCTTTGATATACATATGAGGACTAAATACCAATTGCCTAATGCTCTTATTAATCTCATATACCCCATTGTAATGCATATCAGCTAACCTGACAAATCCTTGTCTCAAATCAATTGCTTCTTTAAGCATCTTAAAGGTGAAGTTCTATCTAGTGTCCACATCTAAACTTACAGACCTTGCAGGAATTTTAAGTTGTGCTAAAGCATTTGCAAACCTCTCTTTTCTAGCCTGTGAAGACTTGACATATTTGAAACACTCTCTAATACTTTCTATAAATCCAGCAGCTACTTTCATCCTACATAATACAACTAAATGCAATATATGATTGTTACACCTCATTTGAAACAATCACCCTCAAGAACTAAACAATTCTTGCTAGAAAGCCATCTCTTCAGATTTCTCATCATAACATCATTGGCTTTAGCATTGTCAACATCTAAAGCAAACAACTTACTATCTATATTCCAATCTAGAGCTACTGCTTTCACAAAATCTACAAGAACTTCTCCAATATGTGATTGCATTAAAATGTATATTAGTGTTTTCTTATTCAGTTTCCATTCATCATTTATGAAATGACATCTTACACCATAATATCCATTTTTTGTATGTTTAAGTGTCCACATATCTGTTGTTAAACTACATTTAGATATGATTGAATCAAATTGTTCTTGTAATTGAACTTTGAACTCAACATACAATTTCATAATGTCATCCCTAGTTGTATTCCTACTATAAAACTTGGAAAAGGGGTTCAAAGATCTAACAAACTCTCTAAAATATCCATGCTCAACCATATTTAGTGGATAATCATGCTTAGCAATCATCTTAGCAACAAGTAACCTAGTAGCATCAGGATCATATTTCCAATTAGCTAACTTAGTTTGTGTGTTACCTGTTTTGATAGAAGTAATTTTTCTTTATCCAGGATGATTCTCATGCTTCTTATTGTAGGAATTAAGATGGGATCTCAAGCGGCTGGTTCCTTTTGCACTTGCTGCTTCAATTTTTTTTTTACAATGACTGCATATACCTATAACTTCAATCTCCTTCTTCCCATCTGACCCAATTTTTGTAGTAATAGTTCTTTCAAATTCATTCCATACATCATACCTTGTTGTACGTAATTTCTTCTTTGCTTCAGCTATAAGTGGATCTTCCTCTTCTTCTCCTTCTTCTCTGGGACGAATCACAGAGACAGAGTTCATTTCTGAACCTTGAATATTTTCTTGTAACTGTGATGCAACTAAAGTTGATGAAGTTGAGGTACCCAATTGATTTGCTGTTGTTTGACTTTGTGACATCACTGATTGATTGATTACCCTAATTTCACAATCACAAAAATTTCTGAAAACCCTAATTGCACAAATCGATTTCTGAAACCCTAAATTAAGTTTCAAAACTGAACCCAAATTTGAATTTAAAAAGAAACCCTAGTTTTCTAATCACATATGTTCTCAAAGAAACCATGAATTGACAAAAACCATAAATTTAAATAAACCTAAATTCAGTGAATCACTACTGATAGTGATTTGTGTAATGATCTTGGATTAGAAATAGATTTGAGAAATGAGAGAAGAAAAATAGATAGATAGTAGACTAGAGAACTAAGAGAAGAGATGATCAGATGAGGATTGAGGATTGAGGATTAAGGAGAAATAAAAAATAAGAAGAATAGGGGGAGACGAATTAACTTTTCTCTCAGTTCTCTGTATCGACTAATGATAATGAGAAATGAGTCAAGGGACCTAAGATAAGTAGCTAACTATCTAAGGCTAAGTGGTATTATCTCTAATCGGTATCAGAACCTATCGTAACGAAAACTGGCTCAGCCGGTTCCGTTACGATAACGCAATAAATTCTGGTAATTTTCCGTTTCCAACATCCGATAACTGTTATGTCGGATAATTTCCTATAGGATCCCGGATTCTTGGAAACGGCTATCGGATTTCGAATTGGGATTGACAAACCTACATATTTGGGATCTCATACTTTTCAAGTGTAACTAAAACACGAAGCAGAATATGGACGCTGAAACCAAGCTATCATGCAGAATGAGACCCCATTAAATACATATTTAGAGAGGTCATAGGTTCAGGGTTTAGGAAAACACCAACATAAGCTAATGGAGCGTCCCATCCGTAACAACTGTCTCCTTCTTTTTCTTTTTTCTGTTTCTAGCCAAAGAATCCAAAGTGAAGTCCGACATAAATAGTTCATGGGATAGGTAAGAGTTTGTTTATTAATGTATTTTTGTGTTATACGTATGGTATTGGGGTGTGGACTAGCACGTGTTTTAGTTTCGGGTGAGTATTGCATTGTTCGGCATTTGGGTGTCTTCAAGAAAGAATGAATTAAGTTCTTAAATATTTTTATCATCTTTTCTTTTTGGAGTGAATATGTTCTAGTTCCCCTTGTTAAACTTTGTATTGGTTTAGCAAAAAAATATGTTTTGTTCTTAATTAATCTGGATTAGCATTGAACCTAATCAGTGAGATTTTGGTATAAGCTATGGATTGTTTATCTTGGTTCTAAGATAAGGAATGGCATACTAGTTGATATCTTGTTCTGTAGGGCTATTTTTCAACTTATGATCGTAGGTTGAATGACACTTGTCCTACTTAGCATGAGGTGGACTCCACTCTAGATCTTGTTTAAGAGAGAAACTTAATCCATCATTCAAAGCAAGCATAGATAGAAGTGGAAGTCTGCCTACAAGGAGAAATACCTTAACTTTACAAGCAATTTTCTTTCTACTGTTTTGCTATAATCTAAGGTATGTACTTATACTTCCTATCTACTTCATGCAAAGTGCTTTCAGGTGTAGAATATGTGATCGTAAAACATGTATTGCATTGTCTATCAGCAAAAGAATTAAACCATATTTACTTGAAGTATGATTATAGTTAATAAAGATCAGAAAACATGTTAAGATGTTGATAATCTAACATTGGTATCAGATCCTTAGGTATAATATATTCTACAAAACTTGGTTTAGTAGTTGTTGTGACTGTTATGAAATTTCAGCAATTCACATATTAGTTTAGATATGCACTCCTTAGATTCAAATCATGTAATATATGTGTTTTGTTGTCATCATGTTACAAGGATGATCTAAAGAATTATTTGAAGCCTTGTAGTAGTCTTGATGTAACTTTTATCGTTTCTATATGTCGCCAAAGTGATACTTTGGGAGCAGATAAAAGTTACATATTTCGTTATGAAAAGACTACGTAAAGTTTGTTTCAGATGTTGTTCGTATGACGATACCCAAAGGATAATCATACTTGTATCATCTGTAATGGAGCAAGATGATCAATTTATACATAGTAAATGATAGGTCTTTTCGACCCAAAGGTTTAAATGTTCTGTTAAATACTATGTATAGGATGATTAGTCTTGTTTTTTGTTTAGACTTGGGTATATCACAAGTTTATCCAAAGGTGAAGTTGTGGTATATTGAGTCTGAAATTAGAACTTTGTTATCATGAAGTTTCATTGACAATTGTTAGTTTTAATTTATAACTATATGAAGTTTCATATGCTAATATTGTTAATATCATGAAGTTCAAAATGTTTTATGTTTAAGAATACATACATATCACTCATATGGAATTGATTTAAAGCTATACTTGCATATTTCAGCTACAATGAATCCTATACAAGTTCAAGGTTATTTGGCCGGTATAGAGCTTCTTAATGGCACAAACTACTTCAAATGGAAGTCACATCTTGATATATTTCTCAGTTACTTAGAATATGATATTGCATTATGAGAACCAAAGCCTGAAATGCTTGTAGACAATTCTAAAAGAAGTGAAAAACAAGATTTCTACAAGTGGGAAAAGGCAAACAGAATGGGTATCATGATCATTCGAGGTGTAATTTCAGATGCCATTCAAGGTGGAATTCCATTGAAAGATACGGCTAAAGAGCTGATGGAAGTTATTCAATCACAATTTATGAGTTCAACTAAGTATATGATTGGTACTCATATGGGTCATCTAACTTCAATGCGGTATAGTGGTGAATGCAGTATTCGAGATCACATTCTTCAAATGGTATATCTATATACAAGTTACGGGGTCTGGATATGAATCTAAATGATGATTTTCTATGCAACTTGCAGTTAATTCACTTCCTAAACAATTCGAGACTTTCAGGATTAACTATAATACTTGTGACAAAAAATGGATATAAATGAGTTGATTGCTCATTGTGTGCAAGAAGAGGAAAGACAAAGACGCGAAACTAAAGAATATTCACATTTTACTACTGCCGGTCCCAGCAAGAAAAAATTTAAGAAATGGGGTAAGAATAAGAAACCTCAAGAAAATAAAAAGGAAACACCTAATAATGAGTCAGAAGTTAATAACGACAGTAAGAAGTTTTTATTTAAGTGTTATTTATGTAAGAACACAGGGCACATGAAGAAGGACTTTTTGAAGTACAAAAATTGGCTGAAAAAAACAACAAAGTACTAATTTTCATATGATGTGTTTTGAAATTAATATTGTTAATACTCCTTTAAATACTTGGTGGTTAGACACCGCAACAACTATTCATGTTTCCAATTCCTTGCAGGCATTCACAAGCCAGGGGAAACTAAGTAAGGAAGAGCGATGTCTATACATGCCAAATGATCAAGGAGTAGAAGTTAAAGTCATTGGAAATGTGCGACTAACTATGGATCCCAGAAATTTTTGGATCTTTTTTATGTATTTTATATACCTACTGTAAGAAGATGTTTGATATCAGTTGGTAGACTCGACTATAAGGGATTTTATTTTTCTATCGGTGGTGGTTGTTTTAGTATATTTCGTAACTCTCAACTGGTTGGTTTTGGGCCGAATGTTGATTATCTATACAATTTGAATGTTGATCTTAAATCTATGAATTCAATGGCTTGCATGAATTTTGATGTTTCTAAGGGTATCAAAAGTAGTTTAAATTCAGAAAATTCTTCTATGTTGTGGCATCAGCGTTTAGGGCACATATCTAAAGATCGGATGGAAAGGCTCGTAAGGGAAAATATGCCACCACAACTAGATTTTTCAGATTTCAACACTTGTGTTGCTTGTATTAAAGGGAAGTTTGTTAAATCAGGAAACAAAACGGCTATTAGAAGTCAAGGCTTACTCCAGATTGTGCATACAGACATCTGTGGCCCTTTTACGATTGCTTCTAGAGGTGTACAAAGATACTTCATCACATTTATAGATGATTATTCTCGTTATAGGTATGCTTATCTCATTCACGAGAGATCATATGCTTTAGAAGTCTTCCAAACTTACAAGGCAGAAGTTGAAAACCAACTTGAGAAAGAAAATTAAAGTGTTGGGATCAGATAGGGGAGGAAATTATTATGGGAAAACTGTTTTTGTGAAGAATCTCATGGAAAACTACTTGATTTTCTGCAAGAACATGGTATTGACCTTAGTTTACTACTCCCAGATCACCGGAACAAAATGGGGTTGCTAAAATACGTAACAGAACATACAAAGATATGATTCGCATTATGTTAAGTAATTTTACATTACCAAAATCCTTTTAGGGAGAAGCGTTAAGGACTGCGGTATACATTCTGAATCGTGTGCCCAGTAAAGCAGTTTCCAAGACTTTTTATGAGCTTTGGACAGGTAGAAAACCTAGCTTAAATCATCTTTATGTTCGGGGTTGTGCATCGGAAGCTAGGATATTCAATCCTTTTGAAAAATATATTGATTTACGCACTACAACTTGTTTTTTTGTTGGTTACCCAAACTGATCAAAGGGTTACAAATTTTATTATCCATCTAGGCCTTTCGAAATTGTTGTATATAATAATGCTAAGTTTCTAGGGGATGATCAAATCGACGGGAGTGAATCTCGACAAATTGTATTTGAAGAAGAGAATCCTACAGATCTAATTGCAGCTGGAGTTCGAAAAGGATCAACAATTGATATTCCAGAATCATCTACAGCCGCTGAAAAGGGTGAAATAGTTCTCCGCAGATCTGCTAGACCAAGAAAGATCGTCATAAAACCTGGATTTAATAATTTTATGGTAGAATCATATAGTATTATTGACAATTTGGAAGAACCATTGACATATTCACAAGCAGTGAATGGAAAGAATTCTCAATTTTGGCTTCCTGCCATAGATGAAGAATTCTAATCAATGAAAAAGAATGGAGTATTAGATATGGTGGGTCTGCCTAAAGATTCAAAAACAATTGGTAGTAAATGGATTTTCAAAATCAAACGAAATGTTGATGGAAGTATCGAAAGATACAAGGTGAGACTTGTAGCAAAGGGGTTTACTCAAGAACAAGGTGTCGATTATGAAGAGACCTTTTTTCTTGTTTCTAAGAAAGATTCTTAGAGTTATCATGGCAATGGTAACTCATTTTTATCTTGAATTGTATCAAATGGATGTGAAAATGGCGTTTTTGAATGGTGATCTAGATAAAAAGATTTATATGGTTCCACCAGAAGGTTTTATATCTAAAGATCAAGAGGGAAAAGGTTGTTGTTTGAAAAAATCTATATATGGGTTAAAACAAGCTTCTAGGCAATGGTATATGAAGTTTGATCAAGTAATATCCTCGTTTGGTTTTGTTGAAAATGCAACAGATAGGTGCATTGATAGACACATTTTTGTGTATAAATTGTGCTCGATTATCTATTTTGATAGTGTTCGATTTTGTATTTATTATGGGTTTTTATGTTTTTGTAGGTATTTTCGAAAAATAAATATTTGCAGAAAAATTGACTCAAAAAGTGATAAAGGCACCCAACAAAATTGATAAAGGCACCCGTCAGATGGATTGGGGGCACCCCTCTTTCAAATTCCAAACCGAAATTGGCGGGAAGAAAAGTTACGGGAGAAATAAATTCTGAGTTGCTTCTGAACCGAGTTTTAAGGGATTTTATGGTGATTTCAAGTTACCAAAAGGAAGAAACAATCAACAGAAGTAAAAACTCACATTCAGGAGAGTTTTACGCCGTGAAAATGGCTGGAAAATCTGAGCATACACCAGAAAAACAAGTTACTCCCTGTTTCGGATTATCAATGATTTGGAGTTTGATTTGGACTCTTCTTTGAGTCCTTATTGGTTAAGAAAGGTTTCTAGGGTTAGCTAATCCTATAAATTAGTAAAGAATAACAAGAAAGAAATAAGCCAGAAGCAACTGAAAAATTTCAGGAAAAAAAAACTATTTTGCTAGTGGAAGAACACGAAGAACATAAGTGTCCAGAAAACTATTGCTGAAACTGTCGTTGAACCCGTCGTTTATTCCTTCATATTTCTACAGCGTCCAGGGTCCGTACTTTATTTTTGTCTTCTTCAGCAACGCAGAGAACACACTCTATAACGCTTATAAGCATATCAGTTCTCCTGTGTTACTTTTATTTATTCATTGTAACACTTTTTGAGATATGAGAAACTATTTTAAGAGTGTTTCCAACATGATGAGCTAATCACCATCACTGGGGCGACGAAGGAAGCTATTTTTCCAATAATAAAGTGGTAATTCTTATTTTATTTATTTATTGCAATTCTTTTACTATTATTTCCTTTGAATTAAAATTGGAAAAAATGGTTTTTATCAATTAGTTGTGTTTTCTTTTGATGAGTCATGCTGAGCTTAGAGCTTTTGATATCTCATGCTTTCGATTTACAACTATTATTTTGAAAACCTAACTTTGGCAATATTTTGGATAAATTGAATATATGAGTTGCAAGATTTTTATCACTTGAAAATTTGGCTAATGGTGGAATCCTTAGTCTCAGTCCTTCCCCAAATTTGAAATCAACTTTACTTTAATCTGTTTTATTTTTAGTTATTAAATCGAATATTTACAAGTCTGGGTATCAAACCTTTTATCACTATTTAAAAATTACATCATGCATATACCTGAAATCTAGTGGGAGCAAGTTTATTTTTCTGCTTCTTTATATGGACGATATTTTGCTTGCTACTAATGATCTTCGCATGCTACATGATACTAAGAATTTTCTCTCAACAAACTTTGAGATGAAAGACTTAGGAGAAGCTTCTTATGTTATAGGAATTAAAATAAAGAGTGATATAAACAGGGGTTTATTGGGTTTATCTCAAGACGATTTTAAACAGATTCAGAATGTACAATTGTGCATCGGGTGAGGTACCTATTATTAAAGGTGACGTTATTAATAAACTTCAGTGTCCAAAATCATAACTTGAAACCTTTTCATTCAACTGCTTGAGTAAATCAGTACTTTATGGCTCAAAACTTTCATTCAATTGGTCTCATGAATTTGTTCCCACACTAAATCTCTCTTTTGTGAATTTTCATTCAACTGCTTGAGTGAAACTTTTAAAGACAGACTAACATCGTAAGAAGTGTTAGGTGTCAACTGTTTAATTAAATCCTCCAAAGACGGAAAACACACATTTTGCTCAGTATAATATTGCCCCTTTACCCGTTTGTATGACTGGTACACGTGCAAATAGTAATTGGGATCACCGTGGTCTGAGCCATAACCTCTGGAGGGTTGGTAGTGGTCCCAAGTACTATCCACACTATGGTCATAATAAGGATATTGTCCATTTTGGAACTCAGATCTATATGCATTGTATTGGTCCTCATAATACCAGTTCGACGTATTATTATTTTTTTTTTATTTAAAGTGCATGTGCAAATACAGGTTCGACTAAAATAGGTAAGCTCAGGTTACCTTAGCAAAATATACCTACAGTCAAAGACTGGTCAAAGGTACAAGGCTAAGGCTTGCGGAATTTTGACTGATAACGCCCCTCAGTGTACTATTCCACGTGTTTTCCTAATAATCGGTAGCAAACAATGCAAATGATGTGCAAAGTGGTCTTTTTTTTTTGTTTTTTATATATATAAAATAATAAAATAAAGAAAATAAAATCTAACTAAAAACTAAAATTCTAATTTACTTATTTACAAAGAATAAAATAATATATGCCAAATCAAAATATTTCATAATATAATTATTTACAAAATAAAAATCTAAAAGAATCTTGGAATATCTTACTTACCTTTTAGTAGGCAAATCTTATTCTCCACTTTTAATGTCAAATCAAACCTCCACACCAAAAATAAAAAGATACCCAACGTAAAATCTAAAAATAAAATAAAATAAATTAAATAACTATCCTAATCCTAATATATATAAATTTGACGGAAACTAAAAATAACAATGTTTAGTCCCCGGCAGCGACGCCAAAAATTTGATGAGATTTAAATCATGTACCGCAAGTGTATGGCTATCGATTGGATAATATGCAAGCGCGGGTCGTTCCACTGGGACTAACTACTGTTATTTTTAATTTCTAATTAAATAAAATGCTAAAAAGAATAATAAAAGATGAATAATAAGTAAAGCTAATATATAAAATAAGAAGATAAGAAAAACTCAGGGCTTAGAATTTCACCATTATTATGTATACTAGATTATTCAACCAATTCTCTATAAAATTCTTCATAAAATTGCTCGATACGATTTATGACCAATATGTACGCCTTGGAAGATAAAACGTTATACTCAATTAAATTTCTCAAAATACTAATAATTCCTTTTACTTAAGGTGTTGGCCAATAAAATAAGAATATAAAACCTTTGATTGAAGCAGAAGGACATATAAAAAGAATTATTATCATTACTAAGCAAGAAAATAGGACCAAGAAGAATTATTATTGAAAATGAATTAGAACTCTCTTAATACACATCATAGGGCTTCATAAAAAGAAAAGAAAAGAAATAAACTAAAACTACTTGCTCCACTATACTAGAAAAATAAACTCTCCCTTTTTTTCCCAGATTCCACCACAATTTATATAGCTTTAAAGGAAACCACTTTCCTTTTCCGTTTCCACTACCACATCATCATCAAATAAGGATGTGCCACGTGTCGGGATAATACCAAATCCTCCAATTAAAATGCGTCATGTGCTGAATAATATCTCATCATGAAGTCATAATTTTCTTTATTTGGAAAATATATTATTCTTTACTAACTCCAACCATAAAAAATAATTTTTTTTTCCCATAATCTTTATTTCCATCTTTAATTTGATTATTTTCTTCATTAAACAAAATATCGTCAAATATCCTTTTAAAATTTAATATCCAACAAATGGTCTCCATACTTTCTACACATGCTGTGACATGCTTCCCAATATCCAAATGATTGGTCCAATAAAATAATTCTCCATGTTTTTTCCTTTCGGGCTTAGCCCATTACTTCATTTCCTTCATTTTATGAACTGGATTACGCATTTTAGTCCATCGAGCTTTATTTCCTATAAACTGCAAAACTAAATAAAAAACATTAAATATGTACAAAATAAAGAGTTAAATTAATATAAATTAAGATATAAAAATGACGTGTTTACACACTCATCACTATGCATCTTTTAAATGGTGTTTGGGTCTCTATTGTTGAAATCTAGCGTATTTTTAGTCTTGAGGATAAGGTAATACATAACTGGTTACTCATTGATTGGGATTAACATTTTCTAAAATTGGTGGCCACCAATAGTATTTTACGTCTTGTTGATCCATATTTCTTTTTGTAATAATTTTCTAGAAAATTAAAAGGTTTTGTTGCTGACCAAAGTGGGAGATGTTAGACTTTGTATTGGTTTAGCAACAAAACATGTTTTGTTCTTAATTAATCTAGATTAGCATTGAACCTAATTAGTGAGATTTTGGTATAAGTTATGGATTGTTTATAAGGAATGGCATACTAGTTGATATCTTGTTTTGTAGGTTTTTTTTTTAACTTATGATGGTACGTTGAATGACACTTGTCCTACTTAGCATGAGGTGGACTCCACTCTAGATCTTCTTTAAAAGAAAAACTTAATCCATCATTCAGAGCAAGCATAGATATAAGTGGAAGTCTTCCTACAAGGAGAAATACCTTAACTTTACAAGCAATTTTCTTTCTATTGTTTTGCTATAATCTAAGGTATCTATTTATACTTCCTATCTAAGTTTACAAGCAATCTTATTTCTATTATTTTGCTATAATCTAAGGTATCTACTTATACTTCCTATCTACTTCATGCAAAGTGTTTTCAGATGTAGAATATGTGATCATAAAACATATATTGTATTGTCTATCAACAAAAGAATTAAACCATAATTACTTGAAGTATGATTATAATTAATAAAGATCAGAAAAAATGTTAAGATGTTAATAAGCTAACACCCTTTTCCTGGATGTCCCTGGTTTGCTAAGCTAAATTCGGCAGGTTCCCTAGTTTGTTCTTTAAGCTCTAAGTTTCTCTGATAAGTTCCTCTTTATATTTCAGGCATTGCTCGAGCAGCCCCCCC
>JAJJMC010005941.1:3116148-3140929 GCA_023531435.1 Papaver californicum
CCCCAACACACACACACACATTACCTCTCTGTTGACTTAACCCTTTCTCATTTATTTCCTTCCCCTCTGCTTTCGGCGCTCTCAGTTCTGGTCTCTTGAGTTGCTTTTGTCGCTTCAGCTATCTATGTTATCCACTGCATATTCTCTCTCTCTTTTAGTTGTGTTGACCCTTTTCCTCCCTCCAATTTTTCTATCAGTCCATTAAGTGGAGGCTTTCTCACAGCTGAATTTAAACCCAACTACCCCTTCAACCAAACCCTAGGATGCCCTTAGGATTTACTGGTGGTTGATTGGTTTATTTCTTTATGATCCTATGACAAGTTTTATCCCAAAATCTTTCAGAAGCTTCAATACCTATCTTCAGTTTTGTATGGATATTTTTGGTACGGTCAAAATATGAAGGATACCATCCCTAATGGTTCTGAAGAAGAATCAGAGATTGTAAATAAAATGCAAACTCAACTCAGTATTTCTCCTTCTATGATGCTTTCTCCTGAAACTCGTGAGAAATGCAAACAAAAGGCAGAATTCCTGGTGATAGGAAAAAATTTCTACCCTTTTAAGCTTAATATTCAAAAACTTATGGATATTCTAAAGTTAATTTGGGTTCTCTAATATCATCCAGTGGCTACGTTAGTCTGCAGCTCTAACGAATATAATAAATTTATTCTCAACTTAAACAACAAGCAGGATGCGGAAAGGGCAATTCGATAATTCCCATCAAAGTATGATACATGATTGTTGGTGGTAAAATCCTATAAATACTCGATTCATGTTGCTTCGATTAATATGAAGTTGGTTGACATTTGGGTCAGTCTTACGAACCTTCAAAAAAAATTAGAATTTTTTGAAAAAGGAATATCACAGTTAATAGCAAATAGACTTGGAACTTTCGTCAAGCTAGAACTTCATCAATATTGTGATCATGCAAGGCCTTATGCTAGATGCCTTATTAACCTAGACCTGGACAAGAAATTGGAATCATCATTCAGATTGTGGCTGTAAGAAGACGACTACCTGGATATTTATACTATTCTATGACCCTTTTCCAAAGTCTTTCTGTAGAACTTGTCGAATTATCAACCATCCAAGGGAAAGGTGTAGAGCTCAGTCAATCTACTACTAGGCTAACATCCATAATTGTGTGGATGCAGAAGAAGAATCAGAAGAGATATCAAGATTTGTAGATGAGCTGATGGAGTTTATCACAAATGTTGTTGGCTCAGACCCTACAGATAGTTTTCAAGACAATAGTGGCTATTTGGTAATCAAAGATTCAGCTGAGAAGGATAGTGGCTCAAGAATTATGCCTAACTTGGTGGCCCCTAGTATATCGCCGCGTTTCTCTATGAGAATTACAGAGGAAGAAGCAAGACTAATCTATGATTTCTCTGCTGGTTACGAATGTGATTAGAGGGAAATATTCAAAGAGAATTGGAGAAGATTCATGTGACGGACCAGAAATTTTTTTCTTCCAACGGATCGGGTTTCGGCCCATTTGGCCAACTCCAATTTCTTGATACGCCACTCGAGAAATTGATCTTTCAAATTTTTCGGACCAATTTGATCTTACCAAGCAAATTTTCATCGATTTATTTCAAACTGCTTTATAAGCAGACAAATATAACCTTTATATATATTTTTATTTTGGGTCATCGAATCCGTCAAACTGCTTTACAGTTTTTGATAGCATTTCTGATATTTATTGATACCAACAGATGATATGAGTTACCACATTTGGTAACAACCATTTCTGGTAACAGTCCCTACACTGATTTGTAGCATGCATCCTCGGGTTCGACAAAGGATTTCCATGCTTCTACAGTGAGGTTCTCTTGCCGTCGTTACAGCTAACGGTCTTCCAGGTAGCCACCCGTAGGTGAGAGCTGCAGTTGACCTGACAATACACACTGTATTAAACGGGTGAGGGGTGATCAGTCTCAGTGTCACGGGTAGTCGGATACCAGCCACCGTTACAGCTAACAGTCTTCTAGGTATCCACCCGTAGGTGGGAGCCCCAGTGGGAGTGACAACCCACAGTACTAGGTCAAACTCAACAGACCATCTTTCTCAATGATATGAACTACTCAAAAGAGTTAGTAATCACTTCCAAATCGAACTGTTTTCATAAACATCAATCATTCCTCTCAAATGATATGAGTTACCTCGTACGATAATAACCATTGCTTAACTCACATGCCGAAACAAATGATATGAATTGCCTCGAATAGTTTTAATCATCTCTTGTATTACGGGTTGTACAACTATCAGATGGTATGAATTTCCTTAAAGAGGAAACAATCATATCTATCTCAGATTTATATCAAATGATATGAACTGGAAAACAACAATCATTTCTTCACTATGTAGTATGAATATCCAGTATTGCAACTACCTCTTACAAACGATATATATAATGTGAAGGTTGCAATCATCTCTGAATAGATGGTATGAACTGCCGCGCAGCAACCAACATTTTCAGATGATATGAATAACCTTGTGCTGAACCGCGGATCGGCTGCCTATGTACCCTCCTCCGTAGCTCGAAGGGATCAAGCACGACCGTAGTTCATCTGTACTTTGTTTAGATAGTTAAACTTCCGACAGTGATAACAACTCTCTCTTATTAAATAATATGAACTACTCGAATTGTCTAGGTAGCAATTATTTCTTACAGTGGATAGTATGAATCGCATACCAACTATCCCAAACTTATCGTGTCTGTATCAAATAATATCACTTTGCCCAAGATAATATAAGCATAAATAGCAAGCAATGAGTAAATAATCATGATCAGAATAAACACATAAAAATGTAAGTGGCAGGGAAAAATAGATAAAACATATAAGATTTTTCTAGATGCCGATACGATACAAATCCATTAAAGGAAATGGCTAAGCAGTTCCATCGTCGGAGTAATAATAAATGTAAGAAAATTCACATTTCTTTGAGAACCTCATAAACCCACCAACAAAATTAAAAGATACATTTTACATATACTTTTATTATTAACAGCTAACCTTCATTTGATTTAACGATATACTAATTATACTAAAGCACTTACACAGCTAACTCAAGTTACCTAATTCACTTTATTCTCAATCTCTACTGCATGTGTAACTCATGATCTTAAAATAAAACATGGATGTATAGTGAACTAGATATAACACAGGGAATCAAACAAAATGGAAAATCTAAAGTGGCAGTCGACACTTATAGTTGCTAGTCAGATGGAGAAACATATACACCACAATCATTTATACTAAGGTCATAGAGTACACCGATAAATACATGGGTTCATACGGATGGGTGATAAATAAAATTATTAAAGTTAAGAACCTCGTTAGTTGGAGTTAAATCCCCAAACAGAAGTCTAAGAGTTGTTGCATTAAAATTCTTATAAAATTTAAATGGTAGCCTTAATGGATACCACTGTTTCCATGGTTAACAAAAATATAAAATAAGATGTTAACATACAGTACAAATTTATTTAGCCGCTAACCGACACAACCAAAAATTCAAACATTGAAGAAACTAACTTCATAAATTGTACACATACATATTACGTGACCAAAATATGCTTTTGCCAAATTCATATTTCAAACAAGAGCAAATCAATTAAGTCTATAGCAAATCCCATGTGCAACAGAGGCACAAATACAACATACGCAAAGATCTCTAACAACTAAAAATGGTGTCCACGACGCATAAAAACACCTCAAGAAACTTAAAGTGGCATAAATATGAAAAATATGAGAAATGGAGCAAGTTGGAAACATGAGATGTCAAAAACTTAATATACAACATAATAGGACCATCGTTGTATACATGTTACTTTCCAAGATTCAGTTGCACTAGTCTAGCACCGTAAATGCATATTCACCTGCATACGAAACAAACTCATCGAATTAAGCAATATATAATAAAAAAAGACAACGAATGATAAAAAATACTTAACATGGTTTTAAGTCTTTTGCAGACCTGCTCTTGTACATTGGCAGTGAAAGACTTTTCCTGGTAGTAGTTGTATGCGAACTGGAAGAGATTTTTTCTCAAACACCTGCAGGGCAAAGACCGAGATTGAGAGAAAGGGAGGTTTTTGTTGTTGTGTTCAGCTCCTCTATATATCTTTCCACCTGCAAACTCAACTTTATCCCAACCCAAATTGTTAATCCCGTACAAATTCTAAAATCTTTAATATTTAACCATTTATCACCATATAATAAATTCAATCAGATTTAGTAAAAACTATATTTATTTATTTTTCATCGAAAAATGAGAAAATTCATTGAAAAGAGGAGGTACTTAAGAGGGTACCTCAACCCAATGAACACAAACGGGAGCAGAATCAACTAAAAACCGTTAAACTCGGTATTGGAGCCTAGAAACAAAATCAAGAGTAGCAAAATAAGGAGTCCCATAGAGCGATCACCATATTTGTCGTTAAACCTAACATCCTTATGTTTGATTCGGCCCAAAAGAACGCTTGAAGTTTAACGTTTCTAATTAGGTTTACCAAACTTTTCATTTTTTTTTGTCAAAAACTCTTGCATTTCGCTCTTTCCATATGCACCACCATATTGCAACCGGTATGTTGTTCCATATTCGACTAAGTCTTTCGTCTCCCCAATTAAATCTCCAAGATTTAACATTCATGGTAACATCCGAGTTATAAGTCTAACTACTACTAACCCCTTCCGTAAAGTAATCCCAAATTCCCCGGGTCCTCTAACAATCATAAAATAAATACGAGCTATTTTCATCAACTTCACCACAAAAGCAACATAAGCTAGAAACATCCATACCCCTTCTTCGAAGTTTATCCTTTGTCATTATCCTATCATGAGAGAGTAGCCAAAGAAAAAAATTGATTTTTTAAGGGTATTTACGGTTCCATATGACGTCGGTTGGAAAAGTAGGCTCATCTTGATCTTCTTCATTCCTAATACCATCCTTAACCGTGTAAGAGCCATGATCATTTCCGACCCAAAATTGGCTATCCGAGATTCCTTCTTGAATAGAGATGGAAGAAAGAAGATTTGATATGGATGAAACTTCACTTGAGATTGTTTGATAATATCTTTGTCTAGACATAAACCTCCATCTCAAGCCACCATCAACCACTTCATACATGCTTGCCACCACAAACTCCTTGGTCCTTGAAGCATTGTAATCCAAAGGAAACAAATCACATAATCTACCTTCACCGAGCCATGTATCTTCCAAAACCTAGTTTCCTTTCCCACACCTATCTTAAATCTAATATTTTTGTTGAAGTTCTCAGGCTCTTTATATATATTAAACCAAAAACTCCCACCTTTTGATCCTTTTGGTTGTAGGGTTTCCTCTCTTTCAATTATAATCTTCCTCCAAAAATGCTGGTGGCGCTTTTGCTCTTTATTCATGAAATATAGCTTCCTTTATTTTTCCAGTGATTGGGTTTAGCTAGACATAGCTTTCTTGAAAGCAATTAAAAATTGATTAAGAAAATAATAATTTCTATCTATGAGAAGTTGTCTTCAAAATTGTATCTAGGCTCCCCTTTATATAGGCTTTGATAACCTCCTCTTGAACCTTATCCAACTAGGAAACCTAGTCTCATTAAACTTTTCCACTTCCTTTTGATTCTTTATCCAATTAGGAGACTTAACCTCCTCAAAAACCAACAAAACCCTAATTTTCACGTCAAAGGCGAGCCCAAAACGCTTCCCTTATTTCACTTCCCGCGCAGGCCCAATAAGGCCCAACGGATACCAAATCCAAGTTGGTTTCACGGTTTTGCTCATAACTTCTTCATACGAACTCGGAATGACCTCATTCTTTTTGCGTTGGCTTCACCTTTCAATTATCTAGAGGATGGAGTTAGAAATCCTGGATTTGAATGAGATACACTGGGTCTTTAGCAACTCTTCCTTGTAGAGCTCAATTTCACTTTTTTCAGAGATGTAACCTAATTAAACACATAAACTACAAAAGTAATAATAACACACAATAATTCACACAAAATATAACAAATAAGTATAAGGAAATGATACTTAGAAAATATAAATTATGCACTTATCATGGATATATGGGGCTAAAAATCGACATGTCAAAGGCTTTTGACAGAGTCAAATGGAATTTCTTAATCAAACTCTTGAGAGAATTGGTTTCTCGAAACAGTGGTGTGAGCTAAATTACCAATGCATCAGTACGACTACTTCTGTTGTTCTTGTGAATGCTTCCCCAACCCAGTTCTTTAGACTTACTCGAGGCCTTAGACAGGGTGACCCTATCTTGCCCTATCTATTTATGTTCTGTCTGAAAGGCCTATCTGATGTGTTTCGTAGCACGTCAAAATTATATTCACTTTCTCACTTTAACAAGATATGGATTAAGTACAAGAGTAAGAATGATTCGTTCCATGGGAGGCTATTGTTGTTATTTGGATTCAATTTCTTAAGTAAAAAGGGGGGTTTCGGTTTTAGAATTGTTCGAAGTAAATATAAATAAGTAAAAAGGCACTAAGGCAAGTGTTTCTAAAGTAATCAATATGATAAAGATATTGGTTAAGGGATTGTATCATTCACAAACAAGTATTTTTCTCAATAATTAGAATTGGTATTTAATCTCTCATTGTCAAAAACCTAGAATACCTTGATCGCAAGAATGTCCCGTTTATTTCCGAAAATCATCATAAAGACATTCAAAAGATGCGAGTATCAATTCTACCTAGAAAACAACCCAACGTGTAAAAAACATTAATCAAGTTCAATTCCCCATGAGCATTAAGTTTTGTGAAATAAGGTTAATCAATGCAATTTAACGTGGAAAACGCACTAATTCAATTTAACAAAGGTTATGATTCATATGTGTTTGCTAGGACGTATCACTACAAGCAACAACCACATTTATATTATTTGAAATCAGAATCCGTCAACTTTTTCATATTGAAAACCCTAATTTAGTTTTAGAGATGAAAACAAGTCAAATTGATTCCGGACTCAACCAAAAAAGTGTTCAAATCATGCAAAAGTTATAAACAATGAATCATAAACGACAAATATTGAGACAAAACTAATACATTAATCAAATACCATGTTTGGGAAATCAACTTTAACCTTAACCAATAAATAAGAAATTTAGCTACTCATAATTATGGAGTTCATACACATATTAAATAAAGAAGAAGATAAAATATTGCAAACCCTAGACGCATGAGAAAGAATAGCGGCTCCTTGCTCCCCAAAAATCATAACTAAAAGTATCTAGAAGTTGTAGAGGACTCTCCCTTTTATAGTTCTTCTTGTTTTCAAAACTAGGTCAAACTCTTCAATTTCCAAATATAAACCCAAATCCAATAAGTCCATCTACTAGCCCATACATGAGAAATAACCCACTACAATTGTTGTATTGAATTAGTCGTCGGAGGTTCAGAAAAGTGATCGGAATTTGGCCGGAAAAGTCATCAAAAAAATAGTTCAGGCGACCAGAAAACTATCACAGGCATCAGAGTCAAACTAACGGTCCACCAGTTAAATTTGTTGTTCCTGAGTCAATCTACTCGGTCTTTATTGACTCGAAGCTCTCTTTTATTTGTATTTCTTTTTCCTAAGAACTGGATTCATTTAATGATTAATATGTCACAGTCAACTGACGATCAAGGGGTAAAGGTAGAGTCAGATTGGATGAGTCAGTCGTTTAGTCAGCTACCAAGTCAGCTAGCCTGACTCGGTTGAATGGGTCTTTCTCACTGAATTGGATCGGACACACTGAGTTGCTGAGTTAAATCGGCTGTAAGAAAACCCGGCGGAGTTCTGTCTATTTTCTAGTCATTTCCCGGCCGATTCCAGGCCATTTTCAGCTCCCTCCCTGCACTGTTTTACATTCATTCATCTATCATTCCTAACATATATCTATTCTTGCAGCTCAACAGGACTTCAGCAGCAAACACCATTTTCATTCACCTGCAACACCCATTTCCTGTAGCTTCACATATACAGCACCAACCACATAAACCCACAACTCCAACACAACTAAAACCCTCCATTCAATCACTTTAAAACTCGAGCCATTCAATTCACGAAATCATCTTAAACTCTTCAACCATCAACACAAATTCATGTTTCACAACCAAAACCCATCAATTCAGAAACCCTGTTTCTCATTTCTCTCTAATCCAACAACATCACCATCTTCTTTTAATTCATCCATTCAAATCTATTTCGATCTATTCCTCCTTCTCAATTCTCTGCCAACAACTCATAATCGAGAATCCAACATTTCCGAGCTCAAATCACTGAATTCAAGCAAATCAGACCCATTTTTTTTACTGAATTTCTTCTTCTTGTCTGCAATCCATGCAATTCATCACATCTCGAGCCATAACCCATGTCTCTTCTCGAACTCTTCTTCTCTATCTCGCGCCTGAAATCCATCTCAGAAACTTCATCTATGGCAGCAGCAGAGCTTCAAACCACCTGCTTCTCTTTTCGATCTCAACCCATCTCAGATTCACCTCACCTAATCACCAACAGCAGCTCAATAACCCACTAATCTTCTCCTCACAGCCTCTTCCATTCTCCTTTGAATCTTGATTCGAACCATTTCTTCCTTCTCTGCTCACAGATCCACCAGATCCATCTTCTCTTCTAGATTTCTTACTCTGCTGGAGTAGTGGAATGAAAGAAGGGAAACCAACTCTAGACCTAGTTTTCAGGATATGAGAAATGAAATGGATATATACACCCCACAGTCGGACACCTCTGAATTGAATGGCTTAGTTGGCCTTTAGCATATGGCCGGCTGCGAATAACATCTGCCAGTGAAATGATAATTTTACACTTTTTGAATGATTTCTTCTTCTTTTATTTTAAATGACTCCACAATACCTACGAAATAGAAAACAAACGTAATACACGGCAAGTACAAGAAAAATAGCAAAGAAAGCATAAACAATAAATATTAATTAAGGTGCTTTAGACACCTATCACTATCTAAGGTTCTTCGTGATGCGGAGGATAGAGGTCTGATTCATGAAGTTAAGGTTGCCAAAAATGCCCCACCTACTGTCCACCTGCTCTTTGCGGATAATTACCTAATTTTTTCAAGAGCTATTAAAAAAGAATGGGAAAACCTTTTGAAAATTCTAGATATATTTAGCAAAGGAACTGGTCAGCTAATCAATTATGAAAAATCGGGTTTTTTTTTATAACAGTGTGGGAAACAGAGATACTAGAATAATAGTGCAACAAATGAAGGTCAGTAGGATCAGGTTGGAAGAAAAATACTTCGGGGTACCTTTGTTCACCCATATATCAAAAATTCAATGTTTTGAACTGTTATTGGAAAAACTTAAATGTTGTCTAACAAGATGGAGAAGTAAATATCTCAATCCTGCCGGCAAAGCAGTCATGATTAGGTCGATGGTTGATTCCCTGGCTACTTACCATATGACATGCTTCGTAATACCGAAAACTATCACAAAAAATGGATGTTTTAAATAGATCCTTCTTTTGGGGTCACTTTAAAGGGAAAAATAGAGGATTTTGCCCCTTAAAGTGGACTTTGGTTTGCTCTTCTTAAAAAACTGGGGGCCTGGGATTCAAAAATTACAGGGATTTCAATATGGCAATGATAACTAAGGTGGGTTAGCGATTGATCCATAATAAAAATAGCCTTTGGGCTAAAATTCTAAAGGCAAAATATTTTCACAACAACCCTCCCTTAGTGATACAAAACCCTAAAACTAATAGTTCTTGGCTTTGGAAGAGTTTATGTAAAGGTTTAAAAATAATAAAACAAAATGCAAATTGGAAAGTGGGTAATGGGGAGGAATTTTTATCTGGTTTCACAACTGGATTCCCCTGAATTCTTCTAACAATATAGAAACAAATTAAATAAAATCTTTCATCCAAAATATTCTTACCCATGTTAGTGAATTAGTGGACCTGCAAACCAAAAACTATAATGAGAGCTTCCTAAACCAAATTTTCCAGACTTATATAGCTCAGATCATTAAATCTATAGTCTTTGAACACCAAAGGAATGAGAGAGATAGTCTTTAATGAGGTACTATTACTAATGGAAAATTAGAGCCAAACGTGTGTATGAAAATATTGTCCAAATGAGACAGAACCAAAGCTCCTGGGTCATGAACCTTCGAATTTGGAAAAGAATGTAGAAACTAAAAGTGATACCTAGAATTTAAATTTTCTCGTGGAATAGCTATTCATGACATATTTCCAGTTGCTAAGACTATGCATGATAGAGTCAATGATATCACTCTGTATTATTGCCTCTGCAACAATCATGAAGAGACAGTGAGTCACATGTTATGCAGTTGTAGCTTTGGATGAGCTGTTTGGTTTGGTTTGGAGTTAGCTCATGTTAGTGGGGATGAAGTTCATCAGACTATGGGAAACTGGTTCATGTCATGGTACCAAATGAATAATAGAGATCCCAGTTTCATAGAAGAATTGGCGGTAATAGGGGCTATAGTATGCTGGAACATCTGGAAAGCCAGATGTTCTAAATGTTTTCAAAATTTTGAACCAGATCCAAAAACAACCATAACTCAAATTCAGAACCATTTGAAGGAAGTAAAACATCTCTTATCAGAAAAGTTTTGAATATAAACCCAAATGTAGATCATAAAGATACTTTCCAGCTCACAAAACCTACTTTAGAGATAACCTACCATATTTTATTGATATTCGGAGATATTGACAACAAGGCAGGAATTGCAATTTGGTTCTCAGGAAAAAAATGGCTCTATTATAGGTTTCACAGGGATCTCAAGCAGATGCGCATCCTATCAACAAACCATGATGCTGGGATTGGTGGTAGTTCTGACTCATGCAAAACAAAAGAAGTTCAAGAAGGTGACGGTGCTCATGGAAAAAGGAGAAGCAAAGAAGCAGTTAGAAGGGATGAAGAAGCATCCTAGAAAATTACCTACAAACCATGTTTTAAACTCTGTAAAAAAATTATTTGCGTACTTTATCAGCATAAATTGTGATCCCCTAAGGCAACCAGTTATGCCAGAACTTAAGCACATAGCTTCCTCCATTCTCAATGACTCCGACATAGACGAGAAGTTGGATGCTCTGTTGCCAGGAAACTATTGTACGACTCAGTTTGATGCTAGGTGGAATTATATATATAATAATGAATTACATTTTTGGTTTCGTAATCTCATATCATCCTTCATTTCCTTTTCAAATGTGCTTTCCTAGAGCTGGCTCAGGGAAAAAAAAACTCAAATATTTGGCTTTTAGGCGACGAACAAATCCAAGGCCAAACTAAGGACCGAGTTAGGATTCTAGTCATGGGTAAGTAAAAAAGTTTTTTAAAATTTTAGAGTAGGAAAAATTGTAAAATGGTCTATGGAGCCCATATAACAGCAAAAAAAAAAGGCTTGGGAGTCGGGCCATGGCATGAGTATACAGTTGGGCCAAACTATCTCTTATAAGATTGAAATCGACGTTTAATTAAACGATTAAGAAAATATCAGTTGAACATAGAATTAGTAGCCTAAGGTACAAGAAATCTAGGTATAGCCTTAAAAATATTGGTTTGGATAAGAGGTGTGTAATTTTGGATCTAATTTCTTTTTGTTTGTTTTCTTTTCTCTCATCCTTTGACGACGCTATGACGAAGGCTCATCGTGTTTATTTCGTTTTTGTTGAATGCCTCCTGTAGAGGTAGAAAATATCATCACCACGTGGAAACATCTTACGGTCCAAACACAATATAGCTAAGATGAGGAAGAAATACTAAATACAATTCCAAGAGTTATTTTACCCTAAAACGAGATATCTACCACTCGCCCAGGATAAGGACATGTGTAATGGTATTCCGAGATCAACGATCGAGTTTAATGTGGGTAGACGGACATTTTATAAAAGTTGGAACGGTCAGATTCGCGGAAGACAAGGTTGACTAGGTAGGTGGACAAATGAGATTCGTTCATGGTCAGACAAAGGATAATAGCTTCGACGAAGATAGCCTCTCATGCTTCGCCGAACTCACGCCTCCCCAATATTGGCGTGCCTCCAAGCGAATGAAGGTAGCTAATGATGTTCGTCCAACATTCCCACTTGAGGTCCAGCGAGCGAAGTGAATTGTCATCCATTAGCTACCTTCAATTAAGGTCCCACTTGAGGTCCCGTGGATGTAGGTTTCAACAGTGAACCACATAAAATTGTGTGTGTCTCCTACTATTCTTGATTACCTCGTATATTTCTTATTACTCAAAAGTTAGCCTCATAGACCTAGAACTCTTTGGATATAGTTGTGGGTCTAGAAGGAGGGAAACAAGTTTTAAAAGGATTAATCATATACCTGGTTTGAGAACTTGATTTTATTTACTCGTGTTTTAGATTTTTCTTATTTGCCTGACTTTCAAAAGAAAAAAAAAAAAAAAAACTCAAAGATCCTGAGATCCATAGTTTTCAAGGAAGTTGAGGCTTGCTAAAAAAAGGCTAGAATCGAATTTTTACGTTAAAAAATCTCTAACTCTTGTTTTAAAAGTATTGGGAAAGAAACAAAAGTAGAGATTAGTTGGATGGATTCTGCATAACATAAAGGTGTGTTTCTAGTTCTACCAACCTTAATTCTTAAATTATATTGGAAGACTGCAGACTCACCAGCAACGAAGTTTAAACCATTTAAAAAAAAGGAACGATTTCGAACACAAAGAAGATAAATCTTTGTTAGTCTAACCAAATTTGGTACCCAAGCTTTGTGTTCAACGAGAGACCCATCTTGTCTTGAGGAAGAACTTTCATTATCACATGGTGCATGTCCGTATGATATGATAAGTAAATCTTTTGCTACTGAAGATAAAACCTTATATACATATGAAGAAGATGAAGATAAGTTTCCCAACCATACGTGTATATATATATATGAGCGGAACCCTAAAATATGAATATTAGGGGGTTTGGCGAAAATTCAATCGGAGAATTTGGGTCTAAATTTAGGGAGAGTTAAATTTTCCGTTGAAGATTTGACTCCAACTATGCGCAGTGTTAGCGGAGTCCACTTCCCAGCTTAACTCGTGTAAGAGTACACCATGTCCTGACGGTCGCGATGATGCCATTGAGAATTTTCGCTAAGCCTATGCTTGTAGTAGTCTCCAGTGATAATACAAAGGAAAATTCTAAATACTCTCGTTCCCACTCTTAGATTCAATTTTGAATATTTAATAAAATTGTCACCATCTAATGCTTACTATGAAACATTATTGTTTTGCACTAACCAGAGGACTTAATGTAGATGGTGGAATTTTGTCAAAGGAGAAAATTGTAAATTTATTTTTGTCCCATATCAGAAATATTGAGTTTAAAAATGTATTTTTGTCCCGTATCAGAAATATGGAGCCTAGATTTCTATCTCACATCCCGCAATAAAATTGATAATACAAATTCTAGTAATAGCTATAGGCACTCTACGCTCTTATAGTTTTTCTATATATATATATATATATATACATATAATATCAAAGCTTCGCCCGGTTGAACTTTCGATATTCTACGTATATATGCAATTTGAACTTACGCCAAGTGCAATAATCCCCAACTGAATTCCTTGGCATCAAGTATCAATAGCCGCGATTTGGAAGAAAATCTGATATTTCACGCAAAAAGAAGAATAAGTTTAAACCTTACTGTGTGCGACGCTGGGATAGTTCTAGCACCAAATCTAATGCGCGCACGACGCTTGGCTATTCTCGCTCCAGAACTGATTAACGCTAGCATATGTATCACATTGGTTGTGCAAAACATTGGGCTAGTCCCAGCGCTAGACCTAGCATGCGCGTTACCAGACTATATATCCAATGCTCGCATCTCTTTATCCCTCGTATCTCTTCAGCTTGCGCATCTCTTCAACCTGCACGCACTTCCAAGCTTGCGCATTCCATAACAACACTAGCACGGTGCTGGGCTAATCCCAACGCCAGTCTACTTCCTGGTGCCAGTCCAATGCTAGCAATCAATCATCATAGCCTTAACAGTGCTGACCTTAGCACTCATAAGCGCATTATTTTGTATTCAGATGTGCCCACTTGATGCTATTGACTACTGGTTGTTCCGGTTTATGCACCAAGTCACTGACAGCTAGTAATCGAGTATTCTTATTAGATGGCTAGCACCTGACATAAAATTATGGCATCACCATACTCACGAATAACATTACTAAGATGATATGCCTGCAATGTTGAATAGTATAGTCTGTTCGATATACTTAACCACTGATGGACTTACTAACCTTATTAGATCTAACACTAGTAGTTGGTTTACTCAATCAAAAGAGTCATCCACATTACTCAACCATCAAATCTACTAGGTGATAGGAACCTAATTTATATAATTTGAATGTCAATTTTCTACGCTTTTCTAAGTTATTTTCTATGTCAATTTTCTATGTCAATTTTCTATGCTTTTCTAATTTTGGAGTCACCTGAAGAAAAAAAAGAAAAATATAAGCTTATGACATAGTCCAGAGTCATTGGGCGTTGGCAAGCTCGAAGCGAGTAAGCACACAAGTCTCAATTGTGTGTAAAAAAAATCACCAGGGGGAAACCTGCTTATTCATGAAACGGTGCTAAAGGGAGTTAAACTGCTTGTTATAAAGGCAGACAAGCAATCACTCTGAGCCACCATCTATCCAATTAAAAAGAGATATACGAATTAGGTCGAGTGCAAGTATTCTCCTCTCCAGAAGCGACCAAGGGTTGCTGCCGTTCTCATCTTCAATACAGCCGGCAGAGAGGACTAACCTAGGTCAGGTGGAGATGTAGGTCGCCGTAGACATTCAAGATAGGTCAGGTCAAGGAAGCAGCAGAGAAGATTACAAGCTCGAGAAGGGAAAATGAATTAAGAATTGTTTCGGGAGAATGAGGAGGACTTGAAGTTGTATCTGCCATGGGTTTTAATTGAGACCAAGAAATTAGTAAAGATTCAGTCAGATTGCTGGATAGAGGAAGGTGCAAAGATATGGCATAAGGTAGTGATGGTTTTGGTTAGAAGCAGTGGTTTGAGATAGTGAAAAGCGAGAAGGAGGCCGAGAGGTTGAGTCTGGTGGAGAGTTGGGTATTGTTTGAATTGCTAATGATGATTGCATTGTGGCCAAGAAGATGTAAGAACAGGGTATAGAAGATATTTACAGCGAGAAAACAAGTTGAAAGAAAGACGCTGTTGGGTTCGAGTAAGAATCGAAGATGCGTTTGTGGTCGGATTCGAGAGAACAAACAAGACAGCAAGAACAGATTGATCTGCTGGCCATGGTGAGATTGGGTTTTGGTTAGAATGGGATTCTGTCCTGCGAGAGAAAGGAAGAGTGTGGTCTGGTGATGGTCTTGACTGAATAAAGTGTTCTTACCGGAAAACCAATTCAAGGCTGTGAGACATGGGTGTGAAATTTTGTCGGATTGAATGAGAATTGGGTTCTTGTTGTGAGATGCAGACAGGGAAGAGTTATGTCATTGCTGCCATGAAGAACAAATGGGTTTGTGATTGAAACTGATGGCCGGAATTCTAACCAACAGTGAACAATTGTGCTGCCAAGAGTGAGTGAATGTCTGCCGTGAATTCTGAATGATTGAATGGCTTTGAATGGATTTGTGAATGATATTAATTGATTGCAGGGAAGGAGAATGCGTATGATTGAAATAAGCAAACAGTTCATGCCTAAATCACCACTAGGATTGCACAGTATGTGCTCGATGAAAGGGCTGAATGAGTTCGCCGGAAGTTAAGTGAATTTTCCTTGTTAGTTTCCCATAGCTGACAGGCTAACAATCCGTTTTGGGCTTCTTATGATTCTGATTTTTGGGTTAGAATTTTAGACTTGACTTATATTTAGAAATGTGTGAGTTAGGGTTGTAATAGAAAAGGGAGTTCTATTTCCAAAAGGGATTCTACGTGTGAGAAGGTCTATAAAAGAGCAACTTTAATAAAAGGGAGGGATATTTAGTTTTTTACCTAGTTCTTTTCTCACCTCTTCTATTTATTTTTGTAGGTTTGCGCGGAAAAGATTTCTCGACATCTAGGGTTTGCAATTTATTTCTTTTATTCAATTTTGTGAACTCCAATTTATTATGAATAGTTAATTTTCTTTTGTTGGTTTGGGAATAGTTGGATTCTACAAATACATGATTTTGGTTTAATACATTAGTTTTACCTCAAATTTATCGTTCATAATTCACTACCAATATCTCATGATTGATTGTTTGTTTGTTTAGTTAAGTTACAAATTGATTGAACCCACATTCATATCTTAAGCTAATTTAGGGTTTATTATACGCAAAAGTGATATTCCTTGAACACAAATAGCATAGTGTGGTTATTGCTTGTAGCGATGCATCCTAGTACTCACATGTGAATCATGACCTTTGTTAAATTGAATTAGTGCGCTTTCCACGTTCGATTGCATTGATTAGCCTAATTTCATGAATCTTAATGCTCCTCGATAATTAAATTTGATTAGTGCTTTTTACACGTTAGGTTGTTCTCTTGGTAGAATTCATATTCGTATCTTTTAATGTGTTTGTTGATGATTTGAAGAAATGTGCGGGATATTCTTGCGATCAAGGTATTCTGGGACTTTTGATAAAACAAGATTAAATATCAATTCTAATTATTAGTACAAGAACATGTTTGTGAATGAAAACGAAACCTTAACCAATATTCTCATCTTATTGATTCTTTTCTACAATTACTTGCTTTATTAGATAGTTTAATTTACTTTCATTAAATCAGAAAATCCCCCCTTTTTACATAAGATATCGAAATCGAATAACAACCCAGACCTTTCTGTGGGAACGATCCTTTCTTACCCTTTATTCATTATAAATCTTTAAGTAGTGAAAAAATAATAAATAAAATTTTGGAGTGGTACGACACACATCACTAGGCATCATATACGTCACAAAGGGATACTCATTAGGGTATTGGTCTAGCGGTTTACAACTTGTGAGGTGTAACTAAACATCCATGATGAGAAAAAAGTTAAGAAGAATGTTACTAAATAAGGAATTAATGAACATTACGGTTTTAAAAACCTTCCCTGCAATTCCACATCTCCACCTCCTCCACTTGTTACGAGATCAGAGTTCAACACTATAAATAGATCACTTCATCTATTTCCAAAAGACACAGGTTTTACCGAAGTTCATCAACTATCAAAAACAATTCCATCTTCTCTACTTGAACTCAACTACAAAGACATGTATTCTTCAACTAGATTGTATCAAGCTCTGATCTCATCTTTCTCTGCTTTCATATCTAAGATCAACCCTTCTTCTCCTTTGTGACCGAAGCAAGGTTGTACGACCATTTCTTGGTTTGGTCTAGCCTTGTTCGATTTTGATATCTCGTATTCATTACCATTTACCCTTTCACCCTTTTATTTGTTTCCTCCCCTAAAAAATCCATTATACCTACAATTAAACAACATATCTTCCATCGTATAGGGGACGGTTTCACAACTCCTATAAAGACGAACGAGATCCCATATTTTACAAACCTTGATCCTACACAATACTTCCCTATCTATACAGTTGCTGACATCATATATCCTTTATCCCATAACTGGATACATGATAAACTAAACCACCCCCTCCACTCGCAGCCCAGAGAATCATAAATATCCACCTACCTCGAGAAAACCCCAGGATAAAATCATATGTCCGCATATGAAATCCGAAAGATACAATACAACGAGATACAAATGCCTAACCCGAACATCACATCAATTATATTAAACCCCCTACAATCCATCAACTTCCTAAGGACACTACTGTGTCCCCCAAAAATACATCTTTTCTTGTGGAAAGCAATTAACGAAGGTTTACGCACCTTCGTTGTTCTAAACTTTATCCATCTTACCAACTCCAACCGATGCTTCCATGCAATACTAATCTAGAAATTGTTGTACAAATACTCCTTCGATGCCAAGTTGTTGTAACAATATGGGACGCCCTTCTCACTTGTCCGTCAAATTAGCCAAATATCAATCATATTTCTGCCAACATTCTTAACCCCCAATCAACAATCCCACGACTATTACAAACAAAAGGCCCTACCTCAATCATCACCTCGTTTTGTTTTTTCTATTTTGGTCTTTCCGAATAACCTTAAATGAACTAAACTATCGCCAAAATCAAACAAACCCGAAAAACATTATACAAATAACACTCAAACTACAGTAGGAGTTCACTTGGGCAAATAAAAACCCGCCTCTTGTGTTACATGGTATGCCACCACCCGTAAACCCAACAAACACCACAAGATCAACAACAACAATCTCAGCAGATTGGTTCACCTAACTTAGAATGGATTGAAATCAATACGAATTGGGCGGCTAGATAACACCCTGGAATTGCATGAGCAGGTTTCATATGCAGGGATTCGGCTGCAAGACTTGTGTTAGCAGTGGCGTAACCTTTAGGCCTCACCACCGTGCTAATAGTTGAGACATGAGCCATGCTAATGGCGTCAAGAACGACGACATAGAGGAAATAGGTAAAAGTACAATTCGAAACAGACTCGAAAAACTTGTTACGATTCATAAACTCTAATACTAAACCACCATGGTATATATCTGGAATGATTACCGAAATCAAGCAGAAAATGCTTCAAATATCACAATGTACTATCCAGCACAACTATAAGGAAGGAAACCAAGCAACATATGGTCTGGCGAATCATACGGCTGATGACAGTCAACTGGGAAATCTCTCTACAACAATTTGGGACCATATCACCTAGTTTTTTTTAAATCAAATTATGTTAAATGACTCTATGGGTATAACATATCCACGTGAAATCACTTCCTTTTTGAATAAATACTTTTTATGCTTAAAAATAAATAGAATAACACTAATAAATCAAGGACAATTTAGTCACTAGTAAAATTTGGTAGATAAGAAGTTTTCAAAATTATTTCAAAATGATCATATTTTAACTTATTGGGTAGACCTCAAATTAATGATGTTCACTATCTACTAGGTAGGATACCTTTATGACTTTATCCCACCATCATATACGTAAAGTAATTATCTTGCGGCTACACTTTTCCCACTCTTTTTCTCCAATAGGTGTCATCTTTTAGACCATTGATCCCCTCCTTTGAAGTTATCAGGGGATATTTATGCGGCATTAGACCAGCACTTCCATCCATAAAAAGGAAAAAGTTTGGAGGACATAAATAGGGGAAGACTAGCATTTTCGATTATCTCACAGCCCCATCTGAAATTTCTGCAATTTTATGAATTGCAAATAGGTCTTCACTAGAATTGCCCTACCTAGGGTGTGGATAGTGGGCCGGTTGTCACGGTTGTATCATGCTCTGCATTGCCATTCAGTTGAAGCTGGGGTTGTTTCAGTCATTTTGTAATTGTCAAATCGATCCCTTAAACACTGAGCCCTAGAGCGTCAAGCGGAGAAGCAGACTAACACTTTTATCAAGTTCAAACACTGTTTTCTTCTCTACCTTCTGTTTCGAATTAGGGTTAGGGTTAGGGTTTAGTCATCTAGAAAGGAAAAATGCGTCCTCCAAGAGGTGGTGGCGGTTTCAGAGGCAGAGACGGTGGCCGTGGCAGAGGAGGTGGTGGCCGTGGTTTTGGAGGTGGTCGTGGTGGTGGGTTTAGGGATGAAGGTCCTCCTTCTGAAGTCGTAGGTCTGTCTCTATCTTCCTCTAGGGTTTAAGTTTTCTTGCTATGTTATAGACTGAATCCATTTCTTATTATCTATTTGGTTGTCTTTTTTTTGCAGAGGTTTCATCTTTCTTACATGCCTGTGAGGGTGATGCAGTAACTAAACTGACACATTCCAAGATTCCATATTTCAATGCTCCAATCTATTTGCAGAACAAAACCCAGATTGGCAAAGTGGATGAAATCTTTGGCCCTATCCATGAATCTGTAAGTTGTTTGTTTTTTATTTTTTACTTAAAAGTTAGTGTGTGGAAAAGATTTTCATTTGACGTTTTTATATTTTTGCATTCTTTATGTTCATGAATTTGATCTGGGTTTACTTTGCTGCAGTTATTTTCGGTTAAAATGATGGAAGGCATTGTTGCAACTTCTTATTCATCAGGAGACAAGTTTTACATTGATCCAGCAAAGTTGTTACCACTAGAAAGATTCCTCCCACAACCTAAGTATGATTACCCTCAGCTTTATGTACTGAATTCTTTTAATCCCTTTTCTGATTATATATCGGTTGTGTAGGTGTAGCTTTGTATTTCAATCTTGTTTGATGGTAGCCTTTTAAAATGGTTCCTTGCCGCTTGCTCTGGTTTACATTTTGTCATACTTTACAAGTTCTGTAAAAGTTTGCTCTCTGACTAAACTAATGATAGTTTTATCACTATCTTCTCTTTCTAGAAGGAAAATAGTGGTATCTATGCACCAAAATATGTTGCCTAACATGTAGGGTTTTGTAGAAGATTCTCCGCTTCTCATGTGTTCAAATCTTCTTTTGAGTTTCCAGAGCCAAATAATCGTGGTTTGTATGTCCAATTTCTTGTTTTACGAAGTTTAGTGTCAAGGTATTGAGGCTTTCGCAACCAAGAAAACCAAATTCTGGTGCCATCACATATGCGAATCATGACATTTGTAGGCAACCTTAGTTACATATTACATGCCTTGCCAACTTTAGTTCATACACTAAATTGGATAAGGAGAAAGCGATCCGAGGCATTCTTTAAATTTATTTTATGTCTTTTGTACGCTTTGCCCATTTTGTGCATAGGACATTCTTTAACTCCTACACGTGTATCTAACCTGGGTGGTTGTTGATTACCTGCAGTCTTCTCTTGGTTAGAACTTATAAGTCGTCTGCATTTGATTTTAGTCTTCTTTTTTTTCTTTCCTCTCCTCCACCGCTGACCAGCTTGTGCTATGGTGAAGTTGAGTTATAGCTTGAATTGGATTTTGGTTATGGCCACATCAAGGCTCATATTTTGGAGGGGCTTGTTAATCCCTTTATCTTACCCCAAACTCAACTAGCACTTATTGCAAGTTTTCAATCAAAACACATTTTGGTTGTCCAAGCATATGGATAGAGCCTTCATGCATATAAGAAATCAGATGTATGAAGCAAGTTACTGTGTAGTTTGATTTTATATTACTCAGTTAGTTAGAACGTCTGTTCTTTAACTTATTAAATATCCGATAGTGAGTTCACAGGTGTTGTAACATGATGATAGCGATACCCTACAGTTAGAAGTGTTTGTAGCATCATGTTAGCATTGTCTGCTCATTCTTTTTAATGAACTAATTTGTACTGTGAATTTTTTGTTTCTTTTTTGTTTTTTATCTACGAATCTTTTTATCAAGAACTACGAGGTTTACCCTATTCAGAGTCTATTAGTCTTGTCTACTTTTTAAAATAGTTATTGTCTGTTCTCCATGGATGGATAAAGTTCTCTTTCTCACATGGAATTTGTAATGCAGGGGTTCACAAGCTTCTAGAGGTGGTGGTCGTGGAGGAAGAGGTGGATCCAGAGGTGGCTTTAGAGGAGGAGGTCGCGGTGCTCCCTTCCGTGGAAGAGGTGCTCCCTTTCGAGGAAGAGGTGCTCCTCGAGGTGGAGGTGGCGGTTTCAGGGGCCGAGGGAGATTTTAAGTCAGTAATCATCTGTTGTAATCTTTTCTGTTTACTTTTCTCTCTATATTACTTGGTAGTTTTAGTGAATGAATTTCTAGTACTTCAGATTAAGATTGCTTTCTGTAGCATTACTGCTACTCGTATCACTGTTAATGAAGTAGTGCTTCTGTTTATTGACAAGATATTATTAATGGTATAGTTTATATAATTTCAAGTCTTACTGACAGTCTGCCATACTTCAGAAAAAACATTTAACACAAAGAAGTGATGAGTTTGCTTTTTTTTTTATATGTTCTTACTTTCATGGGTTCCATGTAGTAAGACGTTAGCAAATATTCAACAATGGAACAGATGAGAGTTTTCATAGTCTACTAAAATAGCTGTAGAGAAAATAGGAGCTAGAGGATCAATGATGCAGGGAACTTACCTCACTTGTCTCTTTTTTGGCAACGGTAAGATAGACTAATGTTGTTCTTTTCCTTTGTTTGTCTATTAGAAGTAGATACAGTATTAGAAGCATTATGAGTCTATTTGAGGTAGAGGACGTATATGAGCTGGTTTTCTTTCTCTGGTCGTGATTGAGTTCGGGTTGGGCTGGTTGGATTGTGCACCTAAGGCCTTGTTTGGTAAAAATTATCATTATCATTTATGATTATAGATAATTATAAATTGGAAATAATTATGATATTAATCATTATTGTAATAAAAATTTTAACAAACAATTTTTTGGGATAATTGATTATCTAAAAAAAATATCATTTATATGATAAATTGTTTGGCAAATATGTTTTTTATTATCATTTTTATTTTATTTTAAAATTAGAAATACACAAATTTAACCATGGTTCGATACATCAACAATTTGATCATAGTTGGTTTCGGTATTTAAATCTATACATGGCATCGGCTATTTGATCTCTCATGTGGTTCATTTCACTTCTTCTTTGTTGATGAGTATACATATCGCTAAATGCGGGTTCATTGGGCGGGGACATATCAACATCTATGACATTATATTCATTTGCATAATATGCAAACAGTTCATCAGACCTGGACTCAGTCCTAATAAAATTGTGAATTGCACATGTTGCTACTAATATTTGTACTTGGGTGTTGTATAGAAATGAGGCTGGATCCCTCAGAATTGGAAAACGAGATTTGAGAATCCCAAAACTTCGCTCGATTGCATTTCTTAACGAGGAATGCCCAAAATTAAATAACTCTTTTGTAGTGAACATTTGATTGCTTCCTCTTCTACGATCATGCAAGTGATATCGAACTCCTCGATATGGAGCGAGAAAACCAGGCATGTTTGGATATCCAACATCAACGACATAGTACTTTCCAGCAAGTAACAAAAAAACATCGAGTTAAGAATTCTTGGTCATAAACAGAAAAATCATAATCAAATTACCATATTTTGATACAACTATGTACAGGTCAAAGTTTAATGCCATTAATGTAAATGAAGATACATACATGCTCATGTATTGAAGAAAACCACACAACCATGTCTGCTTTGGACCTGAACTTATACCAATGAACCAAATGACAAGCTATAAAAAGCCGACACACTACACTAAAAGAGAAACATAAACAACTCCTGGTGATCTCAAATCCTGAATGTTAAGAAGCGTATACTAGAGACATGATAAGATTGTCTTCCTGCAATGAAGAGAAAGATCTGCAAATTGCTTAGACATAAAAAACCTTTGTTGAATGCAGTGGATCGATGATTAATGATGGTAAGAGAGTTTGGTCATACTACTGAGACTTACTCTTAGAAAGGTTTCATGGGATCTGTGTTTGAATGGATCTGGAGATGTTGGTATACAAAGTTTACTTATTCACCTGTACTACTATATATGTTGTTAAATATATACCTGATCAAATTCTGTCGTAATTCACCATAAATGGTTCTTGCTCTCTGTTTATAAGGTCAATCCTCTAAGAAAACAAGAAGAAATAACAAAGATAACCATCTCATGTTGTAGTTACATGGGATCTGTGTTCACTCCATTAAGTTTGAATGCAATATGAAAGAAAGAAAATGACAATCAGTAAACATGAGCTTTTAACTGAATATGGTAAGGGACATAACTTCACATGAAGATAATGGACCTAATTAGAAAAACTTTACGGCTAGAATGGACTACCAAAACCAACCACCACAACCACCTACCTCTATATCTCCAATTTAGAAACTCTGAGTCAGACCTATTTATTAATTTTTCACTAGTAGTCAGTGCATTAAAATTGTACTTTAGTATCAATAAAGAGATTTAGGGCCCTTACCTGAATGGTGTGCTCTGTTATGTACAGTGTCGTGCAGAGAAAATGGCTAAAGCTATAAGTTAATATGGGTTCCATCTATAATATGAGTTTAATATAAGTTCCAACCTTAACTCGATTAGTATGAATACCCACCTTAATTAAATTTAAATTTATAAAGGAGGATGTTTGATTAAAGACCAAAGATACTGAAGCGTGCATAATGATTAAAAGAAGAAGTCAGGGTCATTTCTCAAAATTCTATTTAACAACAGAACCAAGTCTAAACCATTCAAACTCTTAAAACATGTTACACATTGCAATAGTAAAATAAATTTAATACAATAGGGAATATAAGATCATTCGGATGCAAAAAAATCCAACTACATATGCTTTAAAATTAATTGACCTTTAGGGGCATGAGGAAACATGAGTCTTCTATTACTCAAAGCTTCCCATAAAATTCTTGAGTCATTTGCAGATCCTTCCCACCCAGCATAAATATATGTGAACTTCAAATCAAAAAAACATGCCGCCATGACGTTCTGAGATATATTTCCTTTCCTATCAATGTAAGGTGTTTGTTTGGCGAGTGGTACAATGACTTTAATATGAGTTCTATCTATAGCGCCAATGCAATCCTACAAAATAGGTATGTATATCTACAACATAAGTTAAAAAGCGAAAAAAACAACAAGACAAAGATATGATAGATATCATCTATGTACATTGAACCATGGGTAATATTTAGTGTTGTTGAGAATTTCAACTGGAGTTTCTAGAAAAAGGAGGAGGTTTTATGAGTTCTTTTGAAAGTTCCATGATAGCTCCCAATACTTCATTGAAGTATCTACTTATAGTTTCACCAGAATGTTGAAATATTTCTTGTAACATTTTGTTATCTTCATTGTGTC
>JAJJMC010005941.1:3140939-3155571 GCA_023531435.1 Papaver californicum
AGAATGTTGAAATATTTCTTGTAACATTTTGTTATCTTCATTGTGTCCAATGGTGAGAAGAAAAATTGCCAACTGCTCATCTATAGTAACCCATCGACTATCATGTAACAATTCCCTTTCTCTTAGTATATGAGACAACCTTAGAAAAACAAATTTCTCCATGCGATACTGCTCATAACATCTATGCGGATGGCCGTGCAAAATCTCTTGCATGTGTTGATGTCCCGTTAGTATAGAAGTTCTACAAGGTTCCCTGCATATACGACCATTTTGGTTCTCAATAACTGCTCCAACCACAAGTAATAAGGTGCGGTCTTCAAGCTCTTCGTCAAAGTCCATATCCTAATAATTCAGTACATATGGATATGAAATTAAACAAGCTTACAAGCATATGATAACTAGTACAATAAGGACAATGAGATGGTTTAAACTTTTGTAGTGATGATGCTAAGTAATTGAATCGATATATGAATATGTGACAGTTTCTGAGTTGAAGGCTCGACAGTTGAAAAACTAACGAGGGTCACAACTATATCTCTATGGATGATACTGCAGACCAACTTACATTTAAAACCCTAGAAGACTATATAATCATTTCTCAAACTCTTAAACAGAAGCAGGATTATATCATTTTTTATTTTTCATTCTTCATCGTCATAAATATACAGTAATACCATTGGCTCGGTGAATTGGGAAACCTACATCATGTCAAAGGTGCAGTTTGTTATATCCATCCTGGGATGAAGAAAATAGTAAAAACAAGCCACACATATACACAGATTAATGACGGGTCACGCAAAACAGGATACTCACTGTGTAATTGGAAAAACGGGAATTCAAGCCAGCTTCCTATCCAGCATTAGGGTTTGCATTTATCTGTTGGACAATGGTGTCCTGGGCACGCAAATAAAGTATGTGTCATTAAAGCGGTTCCAATTGTGATGTCAAAAAGATGAGTACCAGGTACTAACCACTTCTGGCCATTATAGTTTCAAAATATAAAAGGAAGTACCTGAAGAATCTCCGGGCCAGATTTTATTGCATCCACCTGCAATCATACAAAGCATGTCTTCAAATCAAATGACTCCCATTTAAAAAAAAAAGAAAAAAATATGAAAAATTAGAAAATATGAAAAATTAGAAAATATGAACCCATTTTAACTAGGGCCAGCAAATCTGATAATTGTCTCCAATTTCTTTCTTTTAGAGCTTAATCAACTAGGGCCAGCAAATTACTTCAACTGTTTCTCACGCTGACTTATCCTACTCTCTTTTGAACAGGTTATGTAACCCAGAGAAGTGGATACTTCAGCATCCCACTCAGAACCCAATGTAAACTAAATATCATCACATGAAGCATGCCCTCACAGAAGACTAGCCAAGCAAACCGAAACCTGTTGGGGCAATCTTCATGAATGCAACCTATTGAGGCCATTTTCTTGTGAATACTAAGCGACAACATGTTAAACAAAATTAGTGTTGAAGTCTTTACTTACTGTGACCATTTTCATGCACATCAAAACTATTTGCAGTATTTTTGGAAGAAATAGCAAATGCAAGTATGCAACTGAGCTAATGGTGGCTAATGATGCAACTTGGGATCTAACTGGATCAAAGTTAAGCAAAAGGAAAATTCATACAACTGTGGAAGTAGGCATGAAGTGTGTGAGGTACCTTTGCTAATAGCCTGCAAATGAAATCGTTGTCCCACTAGTAATTTACAAGGCACCTTTACTCATAACAGACAACGCTGCCTAGTTAATTGATTTTACTGTTTTTGTGAAATTTTATGGATGAATGAAGACAAACTTTAGTGCAGTTTACTGTTTTAACTACCAATTCTGTAGGAGTACAACAGTAACATAACATGTGTTACTGCAGTATTGGCTATCAATTTCCACAATTGTGCCTGAATTTACTTATTCGACTCCCATGCATAAACGAAATAAGTTACTAAAGTATGCATCATATTCTCCCATTGAGAAAAGATCAAGTGAAAAACAAAGTGCAGAGTTGACAAAGCAATATAACATAGCTTAAAATAAGAAAACAAAAAAACACTCACATACAGTTGGATAGATGATACAAAGATAGAATAACAGTAGTCTACATATATCACTATGTCGGAGTCAACAACATTTAGGTTCACACAAATGCTACTTGTTATCTCATTTCAAATGAAACTCAAGTTAGATTACCTGACCAGTTGATAATTGTGTATGCAGGGATCTCATACACAATTATACATGGATCTTAATTGTGTAAGATGATTTATGTGTAAGATGATTTATGAACCCATTTTAAATAATCAGTCTACTCAAATCACATATTCAATAAACAAAACAACTTCACAATATCTCAGACGTCTGGTTTACAAATGACAATGAAAGAAGATTATTAGTATATACAGAGACGACGATTCTTATTCAATAGTATCTTAAATTAGAGACAGGAGGAGTAGGTAGACAAAATTTTAGGTTGTTTACAGTCATTAAGTCATGAACTATTCCAAGATAGACAAATCAATCCGAAAATCGAAATAATCTATGTATTTTCTCATTCACTAAGCCATTTGGGATTCAAATTAAAAATCAAACAAATAGAAACAAATTGATGTACTAATCCAAGTTAGTAGTTGCTGAGTTTCATATGCGAATAGTTCTAGATACCTAGCTATACAAAATCTATCAAAATCACAGGAACCTCATGTAACTAATACTACACAGCTCAAAACCAACTAACAAGTTACCCCAGTCAGTCATAAGTCAGCGCAAGATTCATAATGAAAAAAATTCACACTGACTAGATCCTAAAAGAAAAACAATCCAAGACCAAACCAATATTACAAATAATACTGTAATAATCATCACATATGTATAAGGGTAGTACCTGGGAATGAGGAGCCAAGAAAATGGCTCCCAAGATTAGGATTGCCAGAGGAACCATATTCATGATGAAGAAAAAGAAGTGAGAAATCAGGACGAAATACAGAAAGAGAACGATAATGGGATGAGAAAAAATGAGGACTCTTTTTTCTTTTCTTATAAGATTTTTTTAATAAATAAATAATAAAAATGATGGATTCTAATTGCAAAATATAAAAGTAAAGTAAAGTAAACCAATAAGATTTACGTCTTACTCGAGAATTTGTATCCACTTTTGATATCAGCTGGGATGTTCTTCTGTTTCAGCTGGGTGTTCACGTCTGTTAAGAATAGCTCACCTTTCTTTGATCCAGATGAACAAATCGCCTACAGAAGCAAACAACAAGAACATAGTCAGATAATTCTGACCTCAAAAATCATGAACAAATTTTAGATTACACAACAAATCCAATAAATATTATATAGTACAAAATACACAATGTACTAACTAAATGACAAAGATTGAGAATCACATTCATAATGCCAAGTTACCAAAACCAAATCTATTAATAAGTGAATCCATAATCAGTAAACCTACTGGTTACTTAGCATCCATGTCTTTAGCATTCTCACAACAAACAAAAACAACCAGTTCAAATTAAAAATAAAACGACCATTTTGACGAAGGTTCAAATGACATAAAAATTATCCTAATACTCTAAGAACTCTCGCAAACTCTAAGACCCAAGATTCTTCAACCATTCCTTTTGATTACTAGGATCTAGTGATATAAAAACTTGTCTCCATCCGGCATCTTGAAACTTCTCCAACGCCCCCATTAGACTTCGTACACTCACGCCATCAAGAGATTGCAAATACTTGGTACAATTCGGTATGTAATAAGGGTCCTTATCCAATCAGTAACATATTTAGCTTTTGTCGCATCAGCAATAGCAAACAAAGCTTCACTTAAACCAGCGGAACTAGTAGCTCTCTTAGTCTGACCATAATCATTTGTTGCTGGAGCTTTTCGTTTTCCTCTTTCATTGGCTTTCTCGTTTGAGCTTTTACTTACTTCCTCCGCTCCAACAATGGATAATCCTTGCCTTGAGGACTTCAATGAAGTATCAACATCTACGTTATAAGTGGAAGCATATGCATTAGAACCCGTTTCAGTTGAATCACCGAAAATGGTACACAAGTCTTCATAAATAGGGCAACCAATAGTCTTGTACTTTTTTTAACCGGGTTTTCCTACATCAAAACAATATAAATTATCTATTGCCCACAACAAGTCACAAATAAAAATACAACCTATAATAACAACAAAGAGGATGATATCAATTTACCTTGAGATATGCATCCCAACACTCCTTCGTCATCAACTATAATTTTTTTCTCTTCGGGATCCCATTCAAAACCACTAAGGGACATGAGTTTCTTAACTTCACTGTATCTACCCCTCAACACACTATATCTATTCTTAATTTGCTCCATAGTCAAATTTTGTTCATATTTCTTGTTGAGCTCATCTTTGACTTCAGTCCAGGCTTCTTTCAAAAAAGATTTTAGCCTCTTACCACCAAGCATTTTGAGTGATCATTCACACAAGGTTTTTTCCATATTAACAGTCCACTTGGCAGTTTCAGTTGACATTATATTGAATCCAGTTGTTAAGAAAATGTTAGTACACAAAAGTTAGTCTATGCCAATATCAGTGAGGCAATTTTACAAACAAATTTAGGTATATCAAAAAACAATAATATAAAAAACCAACAATTGAAAACCCTAATTGAAGTTATGAAACACAAATCAAAAACCCACTTAGGATAATTACCTGAATTTGAATTTCTTCAACTTCGACAAGAAGATGAACTCACCACTCACAAATACTTAGGGCTTCAATGAAGAAAAATCAGAAGGTAGAGAAATCAGAATGAAGAGAGGGAAAGGGAAGGGTAGCAGATGAATCAGAGTGGAGAGAAACCAGAATGAAAAGAGGGAACGAGAAAGGTGGAAGATCCAGCTATGGTTTCCCACGTTAGCTCTCTTCCTAGAAAATACTTAGAGCTTCAATGAACAAAAATCAGGTAGAGAAATCATAATGAAGAGAGGGAAAGGGAAAGGTAGCAGATGAATCAGAGTGAAGAGAGGGAAGGAGAAGGGTGGAAGATCCATCCATGGTTTCTCACGTTAGCTCTCTTCCCAGTTTAGAAATAGATAGAAGAAAAAAAAGAGAAAAAACACGATTAAGTTTTAATGTAAAAAACATATTATTTTAAATTTTATAAACAAATTTTATCTAATTATGAAATTAATTGATTTTTTCATTTTTACTTTAAATAATCTGTTTTTATAAATGTTACCAAACACCCCCATAATAGATTATAGACTTGTATAACTGATTATTAGTTGATAATCCATTAAATTAATGGTTACCAAACAACCCCTAAATGTTTACATTTTTTTTAACGAATTGGAGTTTATCTCACGAAGGAGTTTTGTTTTAAAAAGATTCTTCAAACCCCCTAACTAATCTTGAGGTACCAATGGGTGAACTTTATGATTTAATTTTGAAAGCTCTGTACTTATACTAACCTTTATTAGATCTTCCCGTTCAATTTCAAGACAAGTCGACTTGAATCAAGTCCTTACCACCATGATAATTCAACCTGCGCGTTTAATGGTTGGATGTAAATGGATGAGTCGTTAGATTTTAACTCATAAAGTCAAATATGATAGTTCAGGATTGATGTGTCAAATGGTTGGATGCAAATAGAAGAGCCGTTAAATTTTAACTCATAAAATCAAATTTGATGACTCATATTATTATTCGTAAAAAATAAATTTTCTGTATGTTCAACCATTGAGTGCAAAAAATAATTTTTTTATGTAACAAACTTGTTTCAAACTCACATTCAAGTAATTCCTTGAACGCCAGCTTTATTCAACCCTATGATAACACTTTTGTTAGCTTGAAAGTTGTACTCTCTTGTTAAGTGAAAAAGTGCATAGCTTGAAATTTTGATTCGAATGTATTTCAAGTTCATTAATGCAACTACCGCGAGTTGTACGAGTAAAGTAGTTCAGTGTTGGTTATGTACCTAAGAGCATCTCCAATGTAAGGGGTTAAGGTCATCTTAAGTGGAGGTCTTATTGGCATTTTTTTTGTGGGTCATTGCTAAATGACAAAAAATAAATAAAGATAAAACTTATTTCCAATCCTCAAAGTCTTATTTACCATTTTATAGTTAAATTTAGAGACAAAATAGTGACGTGGACTTAAGATCCAAGGTCATAAAGAAAGTCTAATCTAAACTTTCTCCTTTGCCCCCATTTGGTCATATTATCTTTTCTTATTACGTTGACCCTAACATTGGAAATTAATTTTTGATAAAAAAGTATTAAATCCTATATAATATATAATTTTAAAACCTTCACCCTTAACATTGGAGATGCAATGCTCCGTCTTTTCAAGGATGACAAGAAATTAAAAAATGCTCCATCTTTTCAAGGATGACAAAAAAATTCAAAAAATCAAATTGTTGGATCGCAAAGAAGGATCTTTGAAACTCAGCTGTTATATTGGCGTATAGTCAACGTGCAACGCATTTGCATTCTGCTTGCCTCTAGAATACCCAGCAACCACAAACTTTGTCGGAGTTTCATAACATCCAAAAGAGGTTATTGGTATTGAAAAAGTCAAAATTCTACAGTTGACCTCCTAAACATCGCGTGTTGACCTTCTTATTCACGTGCGAGTCGCAACAGCCTGAGCCATCGGATCCAAAACATGTAAAAAGAGTTTTAAGAGAATTCTCTCTCTAGGTAATTTCGCAATAAAACAAAAAACCTTGTTGATTGGATTGAAAACCTCTTGAAGTACAGAAACCCAAACAAAGAAACAAAAATCAGTTAATCGGAAATTCAGAGATGGTATTCAACAGTGATATCGTGTTAACTAGCAAATCTGTCAGCAAATTTATGTCCATATATAGCTTGTAATCCAGATAGATTAAGCAGTGAACAAGTATTAGATCTTATCTGTTGTATACCATTACAACAATTAGGTCGTCTTGCTCTTTGTTTATGGAATTTCTTTTGCTTCCCACCTCCTGATGCTAATTATTATACTTATTATTCATCATCAGACGCCAATTCTGATTCTGACTATGATGATCACCAGGATTCTCATTCAGATTAATACCATTGTATAGTATTTCTTTCTTTCATTGTTTCTCTTTTTTGCATTATAATATGCTGTGACCGTCTCTTCTTTGTTCTTCTGTTAGTGTATATTTGTATGTTAACCTGATTAATGTACTATTTAGGGAATTGAGTTTCTCTATTTCATAGTTATTTGTTCTGAGATTTTATTTATATGACGGAAAGTAAATTTATGTTACGGGTCTTTTTGATTGAACGCTGGTTTTTTGTTTCATTATAGACAAGGGGATACTTTGGGTTGAAGACAAAATTAACTACTTCTTGTTGTTTAGTGGAGAATTTAGTAACACTAGGACATTTGTTAGAATACACAACATAACCTACAAACTTGTGTGTCGATTCAAAGCCGAATTGGAACTCGCAAACTGTAACTTTTGCATATTAACATTTGGTAGTTCTTTTACAATCTTAACAATTTTGACACGTATTATGCTAAATAAATTGTAGTGCGGATTATTTAACTCTAGAGAACTTGCTAACAATTTTATGGTTTTGATTAAAGTAAAATTGGCTAACTAAAATTTGTTGTTTCACAAGGCATGATTATAATGGTTGTGATGAAATGTTCTTTGAAGAAAAATTGTATCAAATACCGCTGTTTCCAAGTTTCCTTGTAGGAAACCTCGTGTAATGTCAAATATAGTTTCACCTGCATGTGTCGTCATTTTATTGCTTAGTACTATGATACAATGCAAGTTAAGTTGTCCCGCCCCACCTTATATGACTTTTAATGTGATTCTGCTTCCTTAAATTTTCTTGTTCTTGTCTGCTTTCTGGGTCCCTAGTTCATTCTCATGTTTATATTTTCTCGAACATTGAATTAGTAGAGTTCATGATTCTGACATTGTGCCAGCTTTCAGCAAATTCCAGCGATTGAACTGTTGATGAATGTTAATAAAATGCATTAGCATGAATGGATTTTGCAATTGCTTTCAGCTTCTAAGGAAGAGTTGGAGTGTTAGAATTCCTTCTGGTTGGAGCTTGTTTGTTATTATTGGCAGTAAGCATGGGTTATTCACTGCCTGATGAAAATTTATCTGTTCCTAGAGAACTTCCTTGTTACATGTACTAGGCCGAATGCATTGTATATATATTTTAGAGGATCATATCGAGCTAAGTTTAATATTTGTCTGTCTTAGAACCATTAAATTATGACTGGAGATGGTTTGCATCACCAAGTCTGTTGATTGCGAGAATAGATAATGGCATTGTTTTGTAAATTGAATTGGGGTTGCGATTCAGAATTCTCACACCTGCCTTAGTATTTATCTCACATTGAAAACATAGAATATGCTGAAATGTATTACTTGACTATCTGACACTCCGCTTGAATTTCAGCTCCTCAGTCATCGTAACTTAAGACTTTAACAATGATTATAAACATACCTTTTGCTGAAATAGAATCAACTTCCGCATTACCATACTCTACAGCTCATATAATTAGCATCAGTCACAGCACAAACACCATGTTCTTCAGCTTTGATTAAACTAGAAGCATCATAACATAAAACAGATTACTACCTTAGAGATAGAATTGACAAGAGAAAATAAATAACTATTCTTACTACTACTAGTATCAGACTTGTACTTCTCTTTTTATTTCCTCGTGCTTAATTGATAGAATTAAGTCAGAAATTCTTTTTATGCAAGAGGCTAGAAGAGAGATTTTGTCATGCTTGTCATGTGTCTCTCTGACTTTTCCATCACGAGTTTGAGAGACACCTCATTAGCTGCATGGGACACCTCATAAGGTACTATAACTTAATTCACATTTACCTTAAGCTAAACATAAGTACACGATTAGAGGTTAAATAAACCTTAATCCTTTTTAAGTAGTTTATCTTGGATAAGCTTATATTAATCTTGATATGTTTGCTAAACCATTAAAAAAAAGAAACTCTTGATTGTCTAGTACCTCTAGGTCTGGTACCCTATAAGCAGAGATTGCTGGTACCAAACACAACAGTATAGGGAAGAAATGTTGAGAATATGCTTAATGAAATTTGCACTTTATCAGGAGGGGAGTTCCAGCCAACAATATCCATCACTTGAGACGGCTGCATCTAACTACCCCCTCCTGATCCTGAGCTCTCTATTTGCGTCTCCATCCTATCACTAGCTCTAGTTTGTCGTTCATATATTCATTCCCTATTCTTTATTGCAACTCTCCTGCTGTCCTTGATGTTAAAATTATCACTGAACTTAGACACCTAGCAGAAATTTTTTAAAGTTTTCTCAGGTCATTCCTCACATTATAGGAACTAAGTATCCAGTTCATAGATAGTTGTTACCCAATGTTGGATTTTGTTGCTTTCAGGAGTGGGAGAATGTATACTGTCATAATGCAGCAATCAAATCGCCTTAAGCAAAATGATTGGTTTCAAATCTCCCATTTGGAAGTCTAGATTGAGGCCCTATCTAGAAAGAGCAATAACTTACAGGGGGGTGGGGGTGGGGGTGGGGGGTGGGGGTGGGGAGGACCTCCCTAAGATAGTTTGCTAAATTATTCAAGAAGTATGGATGAAACTTTGCAGTACAATCAGTACCCTCTATTGACTGGCTAGAGGTCCAATTGACCATCAAAACTAAGGGCTCTTGATGGGAATTCTTCAACTTCTAGTCTGGTTTTGATCCCGTTTATTTGTAGTTAATTTTCCCCGAACCTTGTTTTTTACCTCAATCTCAGCCATTTTGGTGCATGCAAATTCATTTTCTTCTCATTCCCATCCCAAGGTGAAGCTTCCAACTCAATTTAGCAGACTAGGCAACCACATTTTGTTCTTCCATTATGTTTTTAGTTGGGCCAGGTGTCTGGAATGGGATCTCTAGGGCGTGAGAAAATCTGATTAACATCCATTATTTGCTGGTTTGTCTTACCAATAATTAGGAGGTGAGCATCTGCTAGACCCCTCTATGAAGCAAGGTAATATTCAAACTTCAGCACGAGGGCATGTTTGACTAAGAGTTGTACTAACAGACAACATACTTGAAGAGTTTAGGGTAAACTCTAACTAACACACTTGAAACTTAAGTTGCTGGACTAATAACTCTACATTATGCTTTCAGACCAGAGGATTCCGTTTTGGGTCTCGATTTTGTTGGAATTTGGTATTGTGCTCTTATATGTTATTTTGATCTTTATTACTTAGTTTAATGGCTGTAATCATTTTAACGTAATACAACTCTGAACTAGTGAGATTTCTGGAAGAAGTTCTAATGGTAAGTGGTTACCAACTGGTCAACATGAACTCCACAGTTACAAGTACTGTCTGTTGGTACGTGGTAACCAACTGGTTAGCAAGAATTCCTAAGTTAGACACTGATGGTCATTCCTCGTATTGTTGTTCCTCCAGAGCATTAATCCAGGGATTTCTCTACTTCCAACTACATGATCCTCTTGTTATCCACCTGCATCCTGCTCAATGCACATTCTTTCAGTCAGATTCGACGTGTTGAGGGATTTAGTTGGGCAAATTCACAAGCATGTTACCGTCTGTGCTTTCTTTAGTACCAAAATTGTTCGTCGAGTAAGAGGTAACATGTTCGTCAGTCGGTCCATGTTCAACTATATGTGTTTCGGTGTTTTATTTATGTCTCTGTGACTAATTTTTGTTATTACTGCTGCCTCTGCAAGTTAACTTCACAGTCGTTACTTGAAATTGAAAGTTGGATGTTTGAATTTTTTTTCTCGTTCCTTGCTCATTAAGGTATATTAATCTTCCATCCAGATAGAGTAAAGTTCTAGGATACATGTCATTTAGCTGTGGAATTTGTAATCCGCTACTTCATGTGTTTCACGACTCTTCTCAGTTTTGTCACAATGACTCGTTGCGCCTGCACAATCTTGCCTCTTCATGTATCTTGATCTATGATAATGGTTTTGGCCTTTTATCTTTACATATAAAACTCTCTTATGAAAGATTTATAGATTCTCTTCTTGTTGCGGCCTGCCTTTGCACCAACATTACACAACTGATTACAGTTGATATCCTTTTAGGCGTAGACGAAAAATGTCTATTATGTCGTGCAAAAATAGAAAAGGGGACTTGTATTCTCTTTGACATGAAACATCATCTTAGTGCACTCATCAAGTAGAGGTACTGTGTACCAGCTACATTATTATTTGCAGGTACAGTAAGGCTTGTCACTTCACATGCATCTATGAGGTGGGTAGAGGTGGAATGAGACTAATGCCATTCTCTTATAAGGATTGATGTATGATATTTTTCTTCTTTTTTTTTTACCTGGTTTACGAAAGTTGGAAATTTGATGCCTTCAGTTCTTCGAAAAACTTAGGAAAATGACCCGGAACTCAAAAAGAAGAATTTTTTTTTTAGCGTTCAGCTCATAAGTCGTAAATCGTCACAGAAGAATGAAGCATGAAATAGGATATGCCTTTGTTGTACATTTCCGACTGATCTTAAAGGATTTCGTTGTTTCAATCAATCTTAGTTTTCTCATATATAAGTTGAATGAAGGGTTTGTTTGAGGTATATTGATAGTCGAGTCTCTAGATTTTATTTCTACTTGCTCAGGAATGGAAGAAAGACCGGAGCTGCCATTGGCATCCTCCGAGGCTTGGGATGATTTAAAGGTGAAAATGCTTCAATCTTATGGAGAAGTTTGATTGAAAATTTTAGTTTGGTTCCAAATAAGTAACCAAAGGCGTGTGAATATTTGCTAGTTCAAAAACTGTTATAAATATTCACACTTTTTTTTTGCCTCCTTTTATAACCTAGCGATTTTAAGGGCGATCAAAGATCATTTAGGGTCGACTAATAAAACAAATAAAGTCATTTTAAAGTAATCTCAATACATCCTTTATCCATATATTTTTTTATAATGGTTAATCTACCTTTGCTTAATTAGTGTTAATTTTGATTAATTAGTTAATTAATTTGGTTATTGTTAGTGTTAGAATTATTTGAGTTAGTTTTGGAAGAGAAATCGAGAGTGTTTTAGATTGATGAATTGAGTTATAGTTTTGTACAATCGGTAGGCTCGTGATTTTTATTCCTACCGATTGTACAATCGGTAGTTTAATGAAGTACTTAAACTACCGATTATAGGTGTCGCCCCAAATTGAATTTCTTAAAACCTTCCAAAATTTCCAACTCTTCATCTTTCACAGTCGGTAGTAATTGAAAATTTATATCTACCGATTGTAGCCTGAATTTAATTAAACTTTAAATTTTTTAACTTTGTAATCGGTATTTAAAGATCAATTTTATCTACCGATTATAATGGTTTTCTTGCCCAGGACTTTTCTTGCCATAATCGGTAGTTAGTGAACATAAACAACTACCAATTGTGGATAATCGGTAGCACGGGAATTTAATAACTACCGATTGTATGTTATCGGTAGTTTAGAAACACTATTATCTACCGATTATGCCGATTTTACTTAACATCTAACTTCGTAATACTATTTCAACATCCGAAGAAAAACTTGTTCAAATAAACTTACTACATATTGTTCATTAAACATGTTCAAAAAAACTAAAAACATCCGAATTAAACGAAAGAAAACACATCATAGAAATTCTAAGTGATCAAGGGGATTTTTCTTGTGAAATTCTTCCACTCCTTGTTACTCTCGACTTGGCCCTAGTTTCAACCCACTTCTTCTTCTTCTTCTCCTTCCCTTTAGGATCAACAACAACTTCATCATCCTGAACTGGACCTATGTACTCTTCAGCTTCATTGTAGTATGGGTTTATGCCTGAGAAGTCTTTCTCCCTGAAAAAGAGTCGAGGATCAAAATTCGGATCAACCGCTATCCTTCGATTCATTTCTGCCTTAGATCCTTCATCCGAAGATGAAATATCAACCCAATTGAAGGGATTGTCAAGACCGCTCCACCAAGGATCCTTCAGCATTTATGAGAAATCTGGATCGTCCAACATCATTTGATATATTTCTACATCAGAAACTCCTTTCGGCAAATTAAAAAGAGGACGAGAAAGCAATTCAGCCTTTCGAGCAGGAGAAAGACTTTCATCGGAATCATCTTCATCCATAACCCTAATGAACATACCCAAACATTTATTATTAACTAACTACACAATATCTATTTAAAAAATAAGCAAAAGCATACAATCGGTAGTTAAAATTATGAAATATCTACCGATTACAAACAATCGGTAGGTCGTGTATTCAGTAAATTTTTGATTATATAATATGTAGATAAAATTATGTATTACCTACCGATTGTGCACTTTGGTTCTTTCGGAATGTTGAATTTGAAGCATAAAATTATGTATTTCAGAAAAAGTAATGACTAAAAATATAAAAGCTGGATGTAACTTACTTTTCCTTTCCCTTCTTTGATTGTGTAGGAACATTTTTTGGTCGGAGGGGAAGTTCATCGGAATCGGTTGACGAATTGATTTCAATGATTTTGTGCTCCTCTATCACCATCTTTTCCTTTCCCTTCTTAGATTGTTTAGGTAAAGATTTTGGAGCCATTTTTAGTGGAGAATGAGAGTAAAGGGAGTAGAAGAATCGGTAGAAGAGAAGAAATGGAAAAGGAATCTGTTTTAGTCTTGAATAGGTAGAGGTAGAGGTAGAGGTAGAGAAGGAAATAAGAAGAAAAAGAGGCTTGAAATAGTAGAAAAAAAGAAGAATTAGGTTTAGGTTTCTGTTTATAAAGACGTTTTACACTTTTATTATATTAATTATTATTTTAATTATATTAATTATTATTTTACACGCTCTTGGAAAATTCCTTTCAGCTTTAGCGGCGTGGACGAACCTTAAACGGGTTGAAACTATCCATCATCTTAATGATATTGAAATGAGCTTCGTAACGGTAATTTGATCGTTTCCATCGCCGCCATTCCTCGAGAGATCTCGCTATAACTTCATCATTAGTTTCACCCCTCAAACAATATCGATTGACAAGATAAGTTAAATTCACAAATGAATCAACTTCTCTGCCTATTGATTGAAATCGACAAAAAAGATCAGCTTTATTACGGTTATTGGGGTTCCCGGTGTCAACACAAAAATGTTCGTGAACACTATCCAAATAACTCATACTCATTACACCATTTTGCCTACGTTCTTCTCCTCGCTTCAGATAGAATTGCACATAGCGCCTACATAACGATAAATCTTCCTCTACCTTGAACGGTTGGGCCATTAATCTATACGGTTATTTCTTCGATGTTGGAGAGTTAAAATGTATTAGAGGTGCATAAATGAGAATATGTCACCCTCCTTATATAGATTAGAGTCTTAACGGCTCTTTTTTTCAAAAAAAAAAAAGAGCTGTTGAGGCCTGGTGTAACAAGAGTGTACAGAAAATATGTACTCTAAGTTCGAACTAATAATAACAATCAGAAGTTTTGGGATCACCATTATCTACCGATTGTGTAAATCGGTAGTTTAAAAAATTATTAAACTACCGATTCTAATAAGTAGCCCCAAATTGGAAATCAATTTTTTTTTTTTAAATTTCAACATTTTGTAAAAGCAAAATCGGTAGTTTAAGAAATTCTTAAACTACCGATTATAATAAGTAGCCCCAAATTGGAAAT
>JAJJMC010005941.1:3155581-3172155 GCA_023531435.1 Papaver californicum
AACTACCGATTATAATAAGTAGCCCCAAATTGGAAATCGATTTTTTTAAAAAAATTTCAACATTTTGTACAAGCACAATCGGTAGTTTAAGAAATTCTTAAACTACCGATTCTAATAAGTAGCCCCAAATTGGAAATAGATTTTTTTTAAAAACTTTCAATATTTTCTACAAGCACAATCGGTAGTTTAAGAAATTCTTAAACTACCGATTATCATACAAAAAGTGGCCAGGAACAGACAGTTCCTGGGATAAATGCAATCGGTAGATATTTATCTACTGATTTCATTACGCTAACACAATCGGTAGTTTGTTCAAACCCGTTAACTACCGACTATAATGTAAAATTTGAAGAAAATAACTTGTTAAAAATAAATCGATTGCAAATCAATTGATAACTCAAAAAGAGAACATAAAATCCTTTCAAATGTTAGCGAGTAATGTTAAACACGAGAGACATATCCATAAGAAAAGAACCAAAATCTAATTTCTAACTCTTTTGGTTTTGGTACGAGGAACACGAGGACCAAGGGCTGACAATCTTTCAGCATCAGCGGCATTGGCATCACCCTCACGGATATTTGCTTCAGCAGCAGCACTCGTTGAACCGCGGGATCTTTTAGTGTGCTTTGATGTTACCTTCTTCGGCTTATTCGCAGATTTCTCTCCAAACTTGCATGCATAGGCTTCATTATCGATGTTCTCGATGAGGTCTTTATGCTCTCTCATCGTCTCAATTGATGGAGGCACTCCCGCATTTATGCACCCAACTATCTTCTTTGAGAAAAATTCAAACCTTTTTTTTTTCTTTCTGTTTTTAGGCAATAACAATCAAACGATTATTATCTAAAATTTTGAGCCGTAATACTAAAATCAAAAGGAAATAACATTACGTACCAGCCTTTCATAGCCCGAGGGTTTGTCTTTGATGATGCAGCTATATTCGGGCACCCTGGTGCTCTTTCCTTTATCTTCACGGATCACGTGAAGATGAGAATGCTGCCGGTACCATACCATATAACCAGGATCTGCTTCATCAGCTCGGGTGACAGGTCTCCACTCGTTGATCATATATTGCATAATGTTGTCCCAATGTTCAACCAATGGGTTACCAGAGTAAACAATTGTGATCAGTCTTTACCACAAACACAATTCTCCATGTCCAACTCGAACCTGCCCCTGAAACGACTCCAAGGTTCTTCTTGGACAAAACCGAGTTGGCGCATCACCCTTGTGGCATTGTACATGACATATCCAGTTGGATGCCACAAGGTTCCATAGTAGAATGACAACTCAGACCTTCGCGCTATATGACCATTAGCTCGGTCTTCCCTGTACGGATCAAAGCATACATATTTGGAGGCCATGGAGTCTAGTTTCCTCCTCAAAGAAATCAACTCCTGCTTCTTTGTCCTTGAATGGTTGCCCTCAAAGATGTATTTTGTGCCTCGGGGTGTGCCTTTCTCCCATGCCGGGTTCTCTCTGGACAACTCGAGGGACGGGAAGTGATCATAGATCCATGTCCAGTGTACATATCAAACCAAGTATGAGAAAATTGATTCTTAAAAGAAGAAAAAATAAATAAAAATCAAACCATCAATGGAGTTACCAAAATACCTGTAGTAAGCTCACGTTCCCGGCTATTTGGCTAGTCTGTTCCCTGGATGCCTTTCTCATCTCTTCCATCAAGAACGTAAGACATGCGGCGCCCCACGAATAGTCTTAAACTTTGTGGAGGGGATGCAAAAGTTGTAGGAGGTTAGCGTCGACCCGGTTTCCACTAGCATTGGGGAAAATTACACATCCCAAAACACAGAGAAGATATGCAGTGGCTGCAGCATTGACCTGGTCATCGCTAAACTCTGGGTTCAGCTCTTCCTTAGCCTTGGTGCCTTTGAACATTTTCATCAGTTGCACCATGTTGAATTGCCCGGTTTTGTAAGAAGCGCACCGTTTGAACTCTTCATCGGATGTTGCTCGGTCCCAACCAAGGCACCTCTCAGTGTAAACATAAAGCTGGTCCCAGCTTAACTGCTTCACATAATCAAACTTCACCGCCGTACCATGGTCAGTGAGAGCTAGAATCTGCACCACATCATCGGTGGTGATCGTCATTTCTCCCCACGGCATATGGAAGGTATCGATCTCAGGATACATCCTCTCCATGAAAGCCGATATCGACACCCGGTCGTGAGGTAACATGGAATTCTCGACAGCCGTAGATAGCCACGATTGCAGTATAATTTACTGGAACCGTTGACATTCACCTTCCAACGGCCAATCGTTCATCTTTGTTGGTGCAGCCGTAGGTTTGAGTAGACAGACCGCATTAGAATGGTCCTAATATACACGAAAAATTAAAAAATAATTAGAATAACAGTTAACACTTCTACGAATAAAAAGATAATATGTTAATAATGGTGTTTTATAATTATTACCTTTGTTGAGTAAATCTCTTTCGCCCAAGAGTCTTTGTACCCAAACAATACATCTCCTCCATCTCTTGGGAGGCCAGGGATTTGGCCTTGTTGTAGACCCTTCATCTTCAAAGAGTCGTGGACCTTGTGTCCTCCTTTCTTCTTAGCTGGCTTCTTTGTGCCACTTCCTTCTTCATGTCTACCACTTGTTCCTTCTTCATCAAAGTATCCATCTTGTGGAGCACTTGGTCCTCTTTCTTCTAGGTTTGTACTTCTTGGAACACTTGGTTGAGTTCCTTCAGTGATAACAATTCCGCTAGCGCTCTTTTGTCTTCTTGCACTAGCAGTAACCTTCTTCCCCCCTTCACCACGAGGCCCCGATAGAATTGTATCGTGGGAATGCTTAGATCGCCTTTCCCTTCTATGATTGACAAGATAAATAAAGAACAATTATTTCCAACAAGACGCCGTTTAATCAGTACATAATCGGTAGACAAAGTACATTAAACTCACCCAATTGTGCATAATCAGTAGTATAAAAATCAACTTAACTATCGATTGTGCATAATCGGTAGCTCGGGCTCTACATAATCTACCGATTGTGCATAAAAAATGGACCAGAAAAGTATATGGACACACGTACAATCGGTAGTTACATAAAAAAAATTAACTACCGATTATGACTAAATTTGGGTACAGGAATACAATCGATAGTTTATGACCAAATTATAACTATCGATTATGGTCGATGTTTGAGGAACCACTAAATTTGACAATCGGAAGTTTAACCCTATACTAAACTACCGATTATGTGTAAATTTGGAGACAGGAATATAAACGGTAGTTTAGGTGTAAAAATAACTACCGATTGTGATCGATGTTTTTGAGGATCACTAACTTGCATAAACGGAAGTTTAACCCTATACGAAACTACTGATTATCACTAAATTTTGGTCCAGTAATACAATCGGTAGTTTATAACCTAAACATGACTACCGATTGTGCATAATGTTCATGAGCACTGAAAAACACTAACATAATCGGTAGTTTAATACAACCATGAAACTACCGATTGTGAAATCTAACCTAAAACCCTTGATATTCTAGTGACTAATTTATTCGATTGAATCAATGTAAACACAAATATGGTAAACCCTTACTTTATTGGAGCAATTACAAAGTTCTGGAGAGTCTGATTGTCGGAATCGGTCTCCGTTTCTAGGTCATCCTTTTCGCGTTCTTCGTGTTGTTCTTCAACAATCTCTCGATCTCTTATTCTTGTGGCAAAATCCGGCCACTCTGTATTAGGAGGTTGGCGAGTTGTTTGCTTCTTTCTTGTCATTTTTAGATTGTAATAACGACGATGAATTGGTTTACGATTATACGATGATTTGATTTACGATTAATCGGTTGAAGATGAATTCGATTGTGCCACAATCGTTAGTTTGAAAAAATAGAAGAAGAAGAGAAAATAGAAATTCAAAATCGGTAGTTTGAGAGGAAGTAGTGTGAAATAGATTTAGGTTTAGGTTTAGGTTTTATTAGTGAAAGGTTTTATGGTAATTGTTTGATTAGTGAAAGGGTATTTTAGCATTTTTACATATCCCTAGGTTATCCCTTAGCCATATCCATGGGATTGGGTTAAAAAAGTCGTCCCTAATTAGTTTTTGATCGTCCTAAAAAACGTCAGGTTTTATAAAGGCTGTATTCCAACTACTTGAGGATTTGAGCGAAACAAAACTGTTGTGAGGATTCATATCTTTCTTGTTTCTGTCTGGTTTGATGCAGGAATAAGATGAGTCCTTGATGTGGTAGCGTTTGTTGTTCTCATTCTGTTTTCCCTTTCTATTCCCTCTGTTCTCTTTTTTATCGTGCCTCCTCGGCACATGGTTATCAATTTTAAACTTCTTCAAGAAATATGAGAGGAAGTTTAGACTTTTGCTCAGTGCATAATTGTTTTCTTGGAATGTAAAGCATACTAATAGGGGTCACAGGGGCACAAAGCAGTGGTCTGTTTGTTGCCAAATTTTAATCCAATAAGTAGATACTGTTATAGGTGATGGTCATTCAAGCGAAAGCAGCTGTGGGAACGCTTTTTTTTTTTCTTTTTCTTTTGAGCAGTGTTGGAAATGCTCAATGTTCTATAAACTACCGTATCATAGAGTTTAGTATAATGGGCTTCTCTGTCCAGATGTAAAGGAGAATGGTTGATTGGTTGTTTTTAATTAGGGGCACATGAAATCATAGCGATACATGGGTCGTGTGTATTAACCTGAGCGATTTTCTGGGACCTCTCCGAATTTAAAGGGACTCTTTGGTGTTTATACCATCTATCCTATAAAACAAAGGGGTGTCCTAATAAGAAGAAATGACTAAATTACTTTTTATTAATTCAATCTAATAACCCTTTAAACCTAAATATATATAATTCTAATATTAATCTTAAACCTAAATCTATTTCATATAAACAAAAATAAACTCGAATCCTTCTTCTCTTCTCCTAATCCAATTGTCAAGAAAAAAGAAAAAAAATCCTTCTTTCTTTTTCCCTGTCCACCTGCCAAACTATTAATCGTCGATTTGTAAACAAATTACATTAGAAGATAATTTCTGACAAACTCATTTATTTTTATATATTTTTAATTAGTAATTCGAGTTGAAATCATGAAAATATGAGTTTAAGAAGTGATGCCAATGTAAAGTTCGGTTAGGAACATTAAAAAAAAACCTAATTAGCTGACCGATCTGTCAATTTAGGAAGAACACCAAGAACAGTTCGGTTAGGAAGATTTTTTTTTTTGCTAACCGAACTTTCTAATGTTCTTCATTTTCCTGGTCGAACTTTTATCGACCTAACCAAACTTTTTCTAAATAATTTTAATTTTCTAACACAGCACTAGCACTAACTCAAATATTTTATCTAATCTAACTAATCTAATCTAAAACTAACAATCAATTAATTTAACTAAATTATTAACATCTAATTAATAAAACAATATTATAGTCATTACTAAAATTATTTAAATAAAAAAGACTAGAGTTTACTTCATACTGACCTTCTCCATGTGCCTCTTAATAGGCTCTCTGTCCAAATGTAAAGGAAAATGGTTGTTTTTAATTAGTAACCCTCGTACAAGTTTTGATGTGTTGGTTTGAGCTTGAGTTCTGGCTATATTATACCTGCACAATAGGATCATAATTTTTATGGATTGTTTGCAAGTTTTTATTGAGCCTAAATTAGAGGCGTGTCTCTTCCTTTTTACTAAGACTAATAACTAATAAATTATTTTAAGCCGTCTTATACTACATCATTCCTATAAAAAGCGGGCCTTTTACTTTTCTAATTTTACCTATCTTTAGGTAAAAATGAAAAACAAAACCCATTTTTTATGGGACTGATGGAGTATAATATAAGGTTCAAATTATATAAAGTTTACGTTATACGTTCATTACATCTTACATTTATTTACTGAGCTTTATATTGATTGTTAAAGGTTTTTAAGATCGGCTATAACCCTATTCATATGTGATAATCATAATTTAAAAAATTATTTTCTTTTTCTTATTTGATAGGAAAATTATTTTATTTATTTATTTTATTTTAATAATGTCAACTTTCCCTGCTCTAAACCAAGAGCATCTATAGCGGTAGAAGCTTAGTATGCCTAAAATGCCAAGATCATTACAAATTATCATCGGAAAAACGAACACGATCACAACATACTGATTCACGATAGTTATGATAGCATTGTAAGTGTTCATGGTTGAACTAGAACTTTTATTAAGAGGTATTAAACTTTATTATATTATCGGTAAAGGTTAATTTTAGTTATACTCGCCTATATAGATGAGATTAACAACTCTCTTGCTACATACGTAAAATACACGTGCATTTAACTAATAACAAAAACGAGAAATGTGTGAACTACACATGAGAGTTACGAAAACAAAAACACTTCTAACTTTTAACCTGCACCACCATGTTTGCTTATTCTACACTTCACTCTTGTCTTGTGTCAATATCTTCCTTCAAGATCATGGTGGGAGGAGAAACAACCTTAAGCTTGCTTTTTAAGAGTGAATCTGGAACCATGATCCTTGGAGAATATATTAGTAATTTATCCTATAATGGACGCATAAAACACATCCAAAGCCTTTTACTGTACCATTTCTCTGATGAAATGGTAATTAATATGAAAATGCTTCATTCTTGAACGAAACAGGGGACTCAAAGTAAGAGAAATAGAGTTGATGTTACGAACAAGATTAGGAATAACAAGTAAGCAAAAGTGTCTTGAGCAGATATCAAATCCAGATAATGTTAGCCGCAATGTGTGCCAGGGTCCCATAATCAGCTTCAGTGGAGGACCTAGTGCTCCTTAGAGGAACATGAAAGATTACTAAAGCCTAAAACCACACAATAACCCCTAGTAGGTCTTTTCTCATCTACATTTCCAACTCAGTCAACATTAGAAAAAGCGACAATAATGAAGAACCCTTAGTAAAACTAATGCTATGATCCAGAGTACTTTCGATGTACCTTAAAATTCTCGTTGCAGCTGTGAGATGGGAGGTTCAGGGATTCTGCATATGCTGACATACAAGATTCACTGCAAAAGAGATTTCATGCCTAGTCCATATGAAATAATAAAGAAATCCAACTAGAATTATATACCCATTAGGATTTTCTAGCAACTTACCATCAAGTTTACTGAGCTTATCTGAAGCATCAATTGGAGTCTGACAAGGCTTAGCTCTTACCATATTAGACTTGGTGTGACAAAAATAAGGACGTGGATTTTTATTTTATTTTTGACCCCAAGACGTAGAAAATAGTGTAATTTTCAGAGGAAGATTCAGTAAGGAAAAAGTCATCAACATATATAAACTAAAGCCATTGTAATCGGATCACCAACTTTATGAAAAAAGAGAGATTAATCATATGAAGACTAAAAATTTGTAGATAAACAAGAGCATCACTTAGTTTTTTATACCAGGCTTATGGTACCTGCTTAAGACCATAAACGAATCTGTGCAAAATACAAACATGATTAGGTCTGGAGGCTTCTTGAAAGCCTGAGGGTTGAGACATATAGACCACCTCTCGCCATTACCATGAAGAAACGCATTGCTAACATCTAAATGATTAATACACTAATTAAACTATACTGATGTTGCCAAAATAACCCTTGTAATGATTTCCTTTGCTACATGACTAAATGTTCCATCGATATTTAGTCATTGTTGTTGATGAAAACACTCAACCTTGCCTTATATCTATCTTAGGGCTGCACATAAACCGGATGAAACGACCAGACCGGCAAAAATGCCGGTTTATTCAAATCGACCGTTAATGTCGGTTCGGTCCACAGTTCATTAAATCCAAACGATTGATGAAACGGTTCGGTCCATGACTTTAGTAAGAAGGCCGACCGAACCGACCGAATTAACTGGTTCATCTGAGTAATTGGTAATAATTCATATCTGGCAGTCCGTTCTAACATATATATATGATTTACCTAACTATCTTAACCCTAAAATCTAAAAGCAGAGAGGCTTAGTCATAAGTTCTCTTTCTCCTTCTTCACAATCACAAACAACACATCCACCACCTCCATCACCACGAGCATCCACGACCTCCTCCTTCTTCTTCTACTTCTTCACAACCACAACATTCACATATCACAAGTCTGGAAAATAGATTCATGTGAAGGATTTCGCCTAGATCACAGAAGTTTTGTTCTTTGATTAGTATAAATCAGTATGATGTATCATTTTATGTTCCCTTTCTTCTCCAATTTTTATTATATTCATAAAAAAAATTGAAACCCTAGATTCTTTGAATTGTTTTTTTATTCTACTGATTTTGATAATTAATCTATTTATCATAATTCATAAAGTGTATGTTTTCCTGATTCTACTATTCTATATGTTTATTGGGGTTTATATTAGATTTTGATGTAATTTACTATGAATTTGATTTTTCATTGGTGGATATGAGAGATGACCACAACAAGTATGTTAACTGTGCAGATGATGGGTTACTGTATTACACGTTGAACAAGAAATTACCTTTAAAGAAGATGAAGAGAAGGGGAAGAAAGGAAATGTTCTGGTGTAAATAATCGAGTTTCATACAAAATTAATTATGTAATGTTCTATGTTAATGTTGTTGTGTTTGTACTGGTAGTTTTTAATACAAAATAAGATGTGAGTTGATCTTAGTTGAGATCTTATGATTTTCTCTCTTATATTCTTTTCCAGCTAACAATTTTTCTTTGTCAAAAACCGAGTCGGGCTGGTCCAAAACCGAACCGATCATAGGACGGTTTGGTTATAATTTACATTTTGTAAACCGAGGGCTTATCGTTCGACCTACGGTTTTGGAAAAAAACGGGTCCGACCGACCGATATTATGACAGATCGGAATTTTTTTTGCTTCTGACGGGTCGGGTTTCGGCCCATTAGGCCAGCTCCCATTTCCCGATATGCCACTCGAGGAGCCAACATTACTAATTTTTCGGACCAAATATAAATTTTATCAAGCAAATGTAATCAATTTTACCAAGCAAATACTAATTGATAGTTTCCCAAAGGTTGTATAAGCATATAGACATAGTTCTTATTTCGCGGGTCATCGAATCCGTCAAACTGCTTTACAGTTTTGATATCATTTCTGATATTTATCGATATCAACTGATGATATGAATTACCATATTTCATTACGATCATCTCTTATAAAACACCAAAATTTAGATACTGAGACTCTATTGAACAGAAATCTCACTGATTCGAGGGTTAGGATTTTCTGAGCATATGTCTCATACCATATACCCATGGGTCCCAAAAGATTCCACAATTTCGTATGGATCATCGAATCCTACATATGATTCCCATCGTTTCATTATGAATATATAATATCTCCTGCCAGAGTAGTCGAATACCAGCCACCGTTACAGCTAATGGTCTTCCGGGTTGCCACTCGTAAGTGGGAGCTAGCAGGCCTGACAAGACACACCGTTCCAGCGACGGGTGGGGATGATCAGTCCCGTTGTCTACTACCGTTCCAGCGACGGTCTTCCGGATAGCCACCTGTAGGTGAGAGCCCCAGTGGGCCTGGCAATTCACAGTACTAGGTCAAGCTCAACCGACCATCTTTTACAAATGATAGGAACTACTCAATAGAGTTAGTAATCATTTCCAGATCAATGGTATGAATTGTCATTATAAACAATAACCATTCTTCTCAGATGATATGAATTTCCTCTAAATGGCAACAACCATCTCCCGGTCTCATCTGGTAGTCTCATTTGGTGATATGAATTGGCATCCAACAATCACCATTTATTTCTCATTAGATGATATGAACAACCTCGAAGAAGTTGCAATCATCTCTCAAGGCAGTATGAACAACCAGTACTGCAACTACCTCTTACCTCCAAGGTTACAATCATCTCCGAATGGATGGTATGAACTTCCAAGCAGCAACCAGCCCTTTTTAGACGATATGAACAACCTCATGCAGTTGTGCTGAACCGCATAACGGTTCCCTACGTACCCTCTCCGTAGCTCGAAGGGATCAAGCACGACCTTAGTTCATCATTGTTTAGATAGTATGAACTACCCTCAACGACAGCAACTATCTCTCACTAGATGATATGAACTACTTTCTTAAGTAGCAATCATCTCTCACGTTAGATAGTACGAACTGTTTTCTATAACAACAACTATCTCTAGCAAAATACTCCTGTTAATTGTGATTAGTGTACTGGAATCCATCACATACATTATGCCAATTCCAATTCAACATTTAAACATTGCAACAATTAAACATAAACAAGAATATTTCCAAATACATCATATCTCAAAACCACAATGTATCTACATGTAATAGTGAAAGCCGCATGGCCTGCTTCATTAGAAAACAAAATTTTAAAGGAACAAGTCAAACTCATTTGGTCCAGGACAACCCTATTATAACTAGCCAACTTATTAGCTAATTTCTCATTATCCAGTACTTCCTCAAAAGAAAGAAACATGAATTCATCTTCAAGGAATTTATACTTATAAAAGGCATCTTGTTAATACTAAAACTTCAGTTCTAACGCTGTATATATGTATGGGAGAAAACACTACTCAGAAATCCAATACAAGTAATTGAGACTAAGGCATCCTTATAAGCTACAAGATAATAATTAAGGCGGGAAAGTAAAGTATTCAAGAAGGTCCATAAAATGTTTGTCGGGATATGTAAAATCAGGTAAAATGACAAATCAGACTCCATACCAACTAAACAAGAACGTCAACCTCCTTAATATGTCGCAGATGCAATTACTATACTAAAATAGATAATGAAGTTTAAAGCATTTGCTCAACTGTCCCTAGTGACACATATAATAGAAGATTTAGATAGAACTCTCATTTTCTTACTGTATATTTAGAAGAGATCAAAATGGAATTCTACCAACAACTCATAAGATTGAGATACTGTAGTACAACATACGGGGATAGACAATTAATTCGTACTGTGATCAACAATGGGATTGTCCTACTATTTACTACCAGATCCAAAATAAAACAAAAGCAGTTTCATGCTCATTTACATTATTTTCTTCATTAAGGTCCGTATACTATTTTAAATGCCCGACATCTAAGTACAACATAGCTAAAGTACATAGATTTTCATTCACCCATAAGGCATATTAGTACCATATTTTATCATCAAGTTCACCCCATCACATCGACAATTCCATAATCATTCCATAATTTAAGATGTTACCACTTCATATAAGCATAATAAATAGTAAAAGCTAATGCTAAACAACACTTTTTATAAAAGGAACATAGACAACTCCCACGTACCAGTCTAAATACACCATAGCTCACTTATGAATATATTCATTTCCTTGTTAACTATATAACTTCGCTTTTATTTTTCCCAACGGGACTTTGCAACTACCATCTTTGTATTGATTAGCAATATAATCTTGATGGTTATAATATACATACACATATCTTGACATAAAACGAATAGGATTAAATTCAGGTTCTAATAATCTTTTGTATGGCCTGAACTAAGATGTTCATAGCTCCTAAACCAGTGAACTAAAGCAAACATGTGATACCATTATGAAAATCGTCATTTATAGCTTTTTCGGAATTAATCCCAAGCTAGTACGAACCTTAAGACGGTTAAAATTGTCGTTTAATGAGTCTGCAGTCTAATGGTTATGAAAACATTTTTAAAAAACACTTTGGCACCCAGCAAATCAGTAAGACAATTCATCCATTAACCCACCATCATTGCAGAAATCTTGGAGTACTAAATTTAAGAGACAAAGACACCAATAATAGTTATTATAATTACTACTAATTATGCATACAATTATGCCTAATTCTAATTAAATGATTCAAGTCTTCTACTGATACATGTATTACCATTACAATTAATCAATATGCTACATCTTTTCAAAACATTCCATGGACGGTATTAAGTCTCGATTAACCAAATGCTAGATAACCATATTCAAAGGATTCAAGAATCGGTCCCATAAAAGTAAAAAGGGTTTACATTAATTTGTCTGAAGTGATGGCCATACACATAGAACTAGAAAACCACCAAAATTAAACTTCAGACCTTTAACTAATCTTGCTTCTACTTCCAACCCACTTTCTCTCGGCAGTTGATTTTAAAGAGAAAAACTTTAGTGTAGCTGATTTTTCTTTAGACCTAACTTAATTCAAATCTCACCACAAACTCCATTCACTAAAATATGTATATACAGTCATGAGTAAATTCCTAGCTTCAAACACACCACCCTTTAAAAAGAATTAACACAATATGTGATAATATTGGAGAGGCAATATTCACAGAGAGACAGACAAGAGACTAAGGGAAAGAAGATGGATATCTGAGTTCCTCTATCGGTTCATTTTTGTTTTAGAATTTAATCATCAAATAAGATTACTCAATTGCCCCTGGCTAGCTCATTCAACGACACATGTAAAACATGCTTAAATTTTATGCCTTCATGGAATTTATTAGTTTTGCATGTAGGCACTACTAATGGATAACCCATTTGGTACACACATGGGTTTAGTTAAACCCGAGAAAAAAAAGTTTGAGGCGTCACAGATATGCAGGCCTAATCTCTCTAAATTGTAGCAAACAAGATTTTGATATGCAGATGGACGAACCAAAGTCCATTTCACAACATTTATCAAGGTATTATACTTTACAACCATGTCATCTCTCTAATTTGCATATTTATTAACATTATTAACGCAAATATGTACCACATAAGTAGTTATACCAACATCGTAGTGGGTAAATGGTGTTTAGTTGTAATATATTTCAGCCTTAAAATACCCATTTACCCCTACTATTCATGCAGTGTTTATTCACAATAGGTTGAGAAACAATAACATTAGCTGCAATTGCAATAGGAACAAGAACCGTAGAAGTAAGAGGATATGTAAGTGGGATAGTATGAAAAAAAGTGATAGTAAAAAGACTATCAGAAGTGTCAAGACCACCTGAAGTTGGCAGAGAATGCGGAATCTATTTGTATGGAAAAAAGTTTTATTGAAGATAACGTGTTTAAATATGTATATCTTACCATACTTTGGAACAAGAAACCTATATCCTTTGTGAGAAAGACCATATCCAAGAAAAATACAGTGGTTACTCATAGGATTTATTATTAGCAGAATATAGTGGTAGCCAATGAAAATATACACAACCAAAGACCTTAAGAAGTTTATAATCTGTCTTTTAATTAAAGTGAAGCTCAACATGAGATATAAAATCAACAAATTTAGTTGGAAGTCTATTAATAAGAAGATTAGCAATTTGTAATGCCTCAATCCAGAATTTTGAAGGCACGCCAGATTGCAACATAAGAGTCCAAGTGACACCTAAGAGATGCTTGTGCCTGACCTCGATAATGCCATTTTTTCAAGTGTGTGAGGGAAAGAAATCTCAAGGGTAATACCTTTAGACTCAATAAAAGATTTTGGCAAGTTATTAAAAAACTCCCCACCACCATAAGTCAAGGAGAAAAATATTTATACGTTGGATATAAAAGTGTAAGAACATGCTTGAAATTGGCTTTATTATTTATGGAAAAATCCAACAGTATTTTGAGTACTCATCTACTAAATTAACATAGTACAATGAGCCAGAGACATAAGAGATATGACAAATACCTCAAAGATCCATATACATCAACTATAAGGTTGTTGAGCATGGTGCAGGACATTTGATAATGAAGCTTTTGATTCCTACAAAGTTTACTTCAGTGCAAAACACTGGTCTATTAGACACATTATACAACTTAACTGATGACCAAGTCGTTATAGTGTTTGAAATTATGGATGGCCAAATCTTCTATACAAAAGATCGACCTCAGAGATTATGGATGAAAGAGCAAGAGGTTGAGTACTAAATCTGATGAATAAATACTATTTTTATACATCCCTTGGAAAAAAATATTTTCAGAGGTCATATCCTTCACACAAAAAACCATGAGAGTCTAAGGTTAAGAAACAATTGTTATTAGTGTGAATTTATGATCAAATACAGGATATTGAGAAGATTTAGGAATAAGTAAAATGTCGCTAAGATGAAATGAATAATCATTGACAATCATACTAGAGTTTCCTAAATGAGTAATTTTTATACCTTCACCATGAATGTTCTAAATAACCTCAAATTTTTTATAAGGAGCAAAATTCTTCAAGATAGATGCATCGGTTGTAACATGCTTATTTGCTTCACTATCAGTATACCATGGCCTATCATTAAATATATCAACAGCTAAATGCGTGACACTCAAAGTTGATGGAGGAGTTTCGTCTTGATATGAAAATCTCAATCTCTGATTGTAAGTGACAAGCGTATGACCATGGGTGCTGAAAATACGACTGATAGGCTTGTTTAAAAGCTCAAGAACCCATGCTAGAAGTATTTATAGAAAAATAACATGATTTGTGAATCTACCGCCACGTCTACCCTTATCACCTCCTCTAGAAGTAAGATAATTTATAGAAGAGAATCTAGTAGCAGATTGCTTGAATTGTGTATTAAAAACAAATGCTTTAGCATCGTTATCAACTTTTATAGTAGACACAATAATTTCTCCAATTATCAAAAGATTATGCAATTCTTGTACAAAAACCGGTGGAGTTCTAATACGAACTGAAGTAGCAAAAAGTGCATAATATACAAATAAAACTAATATAATATTCACCACCGATTCAACGTTTGAGATAGGACTACTAATAGCGGCCAAGCTAATCCTGAATGTTCTTCACTTAAATAAAAAAAGATCAACGAATTCATTCATTTTGAGAGTGCAAATTTGTGCACCCCCTAAATTTGAGGTGCACAAGTACCCAATTTTGTATTGGGTATTTGATTTTATAAACTACTATTTTGTTTTCTTTTCTCCTATTTCCAATGCAAATACAAATTAAAACATAAAGATTTTTAAAATAAATTACCCAATTAAAAAAGGGATACTTATGCACCCTAACTTTTTGGGTGCACAAATTTGGATTCCTCCTAAGTATGTTATTTTTCCCTTTTCGTTTCATATATGAAATTCAAATATTTGGTTCAATATTTAGCTATTTGTTAGGCAAATATAGAAAATCATGGATTAGTATGAAAAAAATGTTGGACATTTTGGGAGCACCTTCCAAACTAAAACTGAGAATTCAAAATTTATGAAGGCCCTTAGGCATTGTATTTATATTTTCGTGCTAACTTTTCCTTAATAATTTCGACTTACAAAATAGCCACACTGCTATTGGGATACCAGATCACTGGGGTGGATATCAAAACTTATGTATAACAAACTAGAAAATGTTTTATCTTATATTGGTTTTGATACCTAATAGTACCCCATTAGCAACCATGCAAACTAGGTGATATGATATATTTGGCATAAATTAGTTAACATGTTTTGTGTTCAATAATTGAAAATGGGGAAACTTATATCGAGTCCATTTTGATTTTTTTCTTTATAAAAAATCAGCCATTAAGATACATTATATATAAAACTCATAATTTATTATCATAGTACTAGTTTTACAAAACTAACCTTTTATCTTAATAAATAATTTAATTTTGATATTTATCACGTTTTAAAAATTTACCTGTCGAAAATTTTCATAATCTATGGGTGTTTAAAAAAGTCAAAAACCAAATATATATAGGAATAATCCCCAAATCTTGTTTCTCTTATTTATCACGCCGGTTCCCCTCCTTCTTTTATTCTTCATCTCCCCTTTTTATTTTTCACCTTTACACAGTCGAGGTTTAAACTATGAAACATCAAAAACTGTTAGATCTTCATCATTGATACCGTCAACCAACATATTATTTACGAGCTGGTAAGGCTGCTTTTTTTTTTTTCGATTATCACAATTTATAGTGTTTACTGATTCTTGTATTATGAATAGATGTTTGTTTCTCAATACAGCAAATAAAAATTGTTAATGATTCCTGTAAATATAACACCTGATTAGGTATATTTGTGATTTTTACATTATCCATACCACCATCCAAAATCTGATATATTACATTTCAACAAAAAAACCATGTATGTGGATTTGTTTGTGTGATACATCATTCAAATGGTTGGATTAGTAGTTAACAGTCACTAATTGGTATTTCTAATAACTTTTGTTCTAGAATTTTGACAAGCAGTATGTAAGTGATTTTTCAAATTATCACAGATTCATCTTTTTAATTTACATGCAAATTTAATTTATAACTTATTTTATGTTAATAACCGTGAATCATTCGTTGCTCAGATAAACAAGATGAAAAAAATTGGTGATAAAAAGTTTTTTCATAGTGAATCTAGTTATGATGATTTCAAGGAAGTGCGGCCGAAGAAAAGGAAAACCGATCACTGTTCTGTAGCTGGCTTATTCAAAAGTAGGAATACAAGTATTAACTTCTCATTTTTATGTGTAAGAGAGTCTTATTATTGTTATTCATTTTGTTTTAGACCTGTATTAAAGTTATTGAGTTTGCATGTGACTTGTTGGAAACTGTTGCAAGCTCTTACACGTATATCAATGACTTATTGGAAACAGTTGTGTTTATGTCAATTTTCCCATTGACATTAACAACCAATGATTTAAAG
>JAJJMC010005941.1:3172165-3214859 GCA_023531435.1 Papaver californicum
TTCAGTCATATTCTTCATGTGTTTATGAAGAAACAAATTAGTAAAGAGCACTTGACCAAGAGTAACAAGGGTATTGAGATGCTATTCGATGTTTATTGGAAAGACTAGACTGGCTTAAGGCGTTTTATAAGTCAGGCTTAGCACTCAGACTGCTGAATGTATGTATATGTAAATTTTTCCTTGTCTGATAATTTTCTTCTCTTCTCTTTATTAAAGAAATCCTTTTTGATAATTTTTGTTGCATTTGGCGCAGAGGCTTGACGATGCAGCAGTTTCCTTTTCGGATGGTTTGAAACTGGATCCTGAAAATAGAGAGCTTCAAGAAGCATTCAGATTAGCTACCTTTACATTTATTTCCAGTCATACCATTTCATTTGTTATTTCTAGCATTCCTGTTTAGCCAGTTTATCATTAAAACCTGAACCTGTCCTGATTGGAATGTGAAATTGAACTGCTAAAAGTTGATCAGATGACCAATAACCATCGACACGGTGGAGTAAAATTCCGGGTTGATTGGGCTAGGGTTCCTTTCATACTTGGTGGTTAAGATGGTTTAGTTCGAGTCATCTGACCTTCCTAGATATTGTTGATATGTTTAACCTTCTTTTCTGTTCAAAGTAGAAAAATGTCTATAAATTTTGAAGATTTTTGCTATACATAATGTTGAGTTCGGTCCCTTCCACATGTTTCCACAAGAAGTGTATAAACCATTATCTAACTTGGGTCTAGAGCGACTGTGTTGGTTGAATTGAGATAGGAGCTTAAAAGACAGTCGTCGTACTGGCAGTTTTCAATTCCCCTGATTTGTTGATTGAGGTCTTCTTAGACCCAAGTCGCTTTTGTATGTGAAGTGTAACTGATGTACATTATGTGGAAACACATAACCATGATAGCGGATCTTATGATATGTTTCTCATATTATTCGACCTTTTCTTATTCTATTTCACACTCTTTTTTTTACGGGGAGGTTTCTTTAACAAGGTGGAAGGCCATTAATATCCCACGCTAGATAAAACGCAGGGTAAAACGGCAGGTCATTGACATATATTCCTGACATCTGAAACCTTTTTGTGGTGGACTTTTTTTTTGTAAGGTTATGTATAAAGAAAAAAAAACTTGCTAATGATCTTGAAAGTACATAAAAATTCAGGTCTTCTAAATTAAGCACATGCTGGTATGTATGCATAGCCGACTTATTATGATGTAAGGTATCATAGGATCAATCTTTTCCTTTCTCATTTTCCGTTTACAAAAACTCATAAAAATTGTATAAGTATGCTTAGTTGTATCGATCACTTTATAATGACAAAAATTTTAGATCTGTAGTTACATATATCACGGCGTGCTAAAGGATACACACATACATATTGAACCAACAACAAATAAAGAAACCTTATAGGGGCTGTAAAAATGATAAAAGGGTTATTTATGGAAGACGAAATAGGGATATTTGAAGTGAATTTTAAAAACCTCTTATCCATGATATTTTTATAATGACTAAACTACCCTGATTAGTTAATATTAGTAAAACTAATTAGCTAATAGATTAGGTTAATCATAATTAATCTAAAATAATCTTATACTTAATCAAATCAAATCAAATTTTTTTCTTTTTGGTTTAGTGGGAAGAAAAATTAGAAGAGAATTTTTTAGGATTTTTTAAAAAATCCTAGATTTTGATTCACTCAACCAAAGTGGTGAGGTATACCTCTAACTTAAACTCTTGGTCTTTTTATGACTCAAATTTGATAAAATTACGTTTGAAATGATGATTCTTTTGTGATTCAGAGAATTTTACGGTTGGGTTTTCATGTCGAACCCAACCGTAAACGCCATTTACGGTTAGGTGTTCTTCCCAACCCAACCGTAACCGTAATTTCATGGATGAACACCGAATCGTAACAGTTTTACGGTTGGGTTTTAGCATCGGACCCAACCGTAACTAACAATTACGGTTAGGTGTTCATCCTAGAACCCAACCGTAACAAACAATCACTCGTAAATGTTTTACGGTTGGGTTTTAGCATAGGACCCAACCGTAACTAATCTTCAAAAAAAATAGTGTTTCTATCCAGCATAGTTTACGGTTGGCATTTCACAATCAAACCCAACCGTAAATAACAATTTTAGTTTTAGATTTGAAGAACAAGTTCCTAGAAGATTTACAGTTGGGTCTAAACACTCAAACCCAACCGTAAAATTATATGAATAGATTTGAAGATTTTTTTATTTCTATCTTGTAGAGAATTGAAAGACTAAACCAACCCAAAAAAATGAGGTCAATCGGACATCGTATGAGGGAGTTATGATCAAAACGGTGAAATACAAAAAAGTGTCCAGGAAGAATTACGGTTGAGTTCGACCCAATAAACCCAACCGAAATTCTGACATAAAAATCTCACCCAAAATCCCCAGATTTACGGTTGGGTCCGATTCCAAGAAACCCAACCGTAATTATTCATGGATACTTTTTTGTATTTCACCGTTTTGATCATAACTTCCTCATACGATGTTCGATTGACTTTTTTTTTTTTGGGTTGGCTTCGTCTTTCAATTCTCTACAAGATAGAAATGAAAAAATCTTCAAATCTATTCATCTAATTTTACGGTTGGGTTTGAGTGTAAAATAGTTTACGGTTGGGTTCATAATCGAACTCAACCGTAAAATATCATCTTCATCTCCTTCTTTCTGATTTACGGTTGGGTATTTTAATAACTCAACCGTAAAAAAAAAAAAAAAACAGTTACGGTTGGGTTTTCCAATCGAACCCAACCGTAAATGTTTCTGGAAACCAATTTTTTTTTACAACTCCATCAATCAAACAAGAAAATCAATCACTTTAGGGTTCTAAAAACAACATGGGCTCGATTGGATAGCTTATATACACCATTTTTTGTGGTTGGGGAGTTTGATTTCCTTCACCGCCGATTTGTTCTTCAATATCTTGATTAGGTTGTTTAGTTTGATTTTGATTGTCATCACTACTACCTTCTACACATTTAGTAGGATTCTTCATCACGAACTTTAGAGTTTAATCGACGATGAAATTTTCGAATCGTCAATTAATTGATTCGATGGAGAAATTCGGTTCAAATGGAGAAGGAGGAGATATGGAGGGAAAGGGAAAGGTTTTGAATTGAAATGAAAATTTTGTAAGGTTTTGTTTTGTTTAGATTTTAATAGATTGAAGAACAAATTAGACTTTTTCATACATAGAATGATAATATGGACATTTAATATAGCCCCTAGGATACCCCTTAACGGATTATTTGGTCACCCTGAATCCTAATACAGCTCTATGTGGACTTTGCAGCCCCTATATAAGGCTTCCAAATAAAAGGATTCATTACATATGCATTTTCTTTACGGAAAAGATGATTCCCTTGAACTCTTAGAGTACAGAATAAGGTTCGGTCAGACGAAGGTTAAAAAGAAACGTGATGTTACCATCAATTATGACTATCAAGATGCATTGAAAAGGATATAAAAATCCAATTCACAGCTAGCAAGGTGGTAAAAAACAACGAAAATTTGTGGATATTGTCTATATACGGTTAACTCGTCCAGAATGAAAGCCAAAAAAAAATCTCACTGCCAAAGAAAAATGCGTTCCAGAGACTCTAATACTGAACTCTTAGAGTTATGGAAAAACAATACTCTTGCATAAGGATGATTAAGGTTACTTGCAGTACGCAGCAAAATGTGTAAGTTGTTGGCTGCAGCTGCTCTACATGTTATCACTAGATTGTATTGAATCTTGGTCACCACATACATCGCCATTACTTAAAAATTAGCATTTGATCGTAAACTGCAGACCCTAATGTTGCTACTATAACAACTAAACAGTAAACAAAAATACAAATACAAAACTGCAAATTTAAGTACTCAATATTGTCTGGTCTGATGATGCACAAAAACCAAAGAAATAGATGCCATAATAGAAAACATGGTAAGAATAGTAAAATTCATGCATTAGGTGTGTAAAAAACATGAGTCAGATGATTTTACAGTATCGGTACATCACTCTATTGCTCCTCCCTTTGTACCTCTCTTGGCCCCATCTTTGAGATGCAGAATATAATTCAGTCCACATTTACGATAATATAAATATCGGATGATCCTTACTCCGCTTTCCTTTTAAGAGGCAGTTCAATTAATTCCAAAAACTTATCATCTTCCTATGCCAATGCTTTCAGGGATACAAAACTGTTTACATGAAGTAACACTTCACTAGGCTTAGAGCGCCTAAATTCATCAAGACGTTCCAGTTTCCCATCACTATTTGTTTCAAGACATGATGGTAAAAAATGTATCCATTGAGAAATAGAACTTCACCATCCTTCGTAATGGCAAATATTTTGGCATCAGTAGAATCATCGGAAGTACTTAAATACCTATTCCAAGGACTACATTGATTTCCTTCATCCCCATTCTTTAATGACCATATGTCGCATATAGTACCGTATTTATGGATAATGCACAAGGTTCCTCCCAAGACCTGAAATTGATAGTTTATTGAGTAATGTGTGCCCGAAAGCCAATTATTTAAGAAACAAGGTGGTGTCGAGGATATCAGACTGAACTTTTCTTCTTCCAAATCAAAAACAACAATATTTCCTTAGACTTCACAAGTCGCTTGCATTACATGTTAAAAATAAAGAGGGAAAACTGTCAACTCAATTAAAATAAGGCGTAAAGTGTACAAAATCAGAATGGTAAAATCATCAACTAACACAACTTGTGATAATTGTAAAAATCAAACATTACGATAATTGCAATTATCACAAGTTACAATAACTATAAATATGGATGATACTATAAACAGAAAAAAAGTATAATATATAGGTAAGAGATAGTAGGAGCTGTCAGAATAACACATACAAAGAACAAAAACCTTAAAACCCACAACAACAACAAAAAAAACATGCTGATGATGATCACAAGTACCATCAACCTCAATTCACAAGGTAACCTTATTACATGCATTAATCTTTTAATAGGTATAATCACTGTACAAAAATACCAATGACTATGGGATACAATAATTAAAAGTACCAAAAGAAGCATTAAACACAAAAAAGTTTATATGATTGTCTAAAAAAATGCTCAAAATCTTTATCAAACCCTAACTAAGGTGAAGAAAAAAAGTATAAGAAACGAAAATTAGAAGAAGAGGGAAAAAAAAAACGAATCGGTTAATAGAAGAAGAAAAAGCATAAACCCCGATGTAACAATGGAGTTTTTAAAGTGATGATAAAAGTTTGAGAATATAAAAGAAGAAAACAAAAAAGGAGAAATTACCGGCCATAAAAATTTCATATTTAATTGACCGTGCAAAATTTATTTATTTTAGATCTTTTTTTCTTAATAATACGTAACTAATAAAGGTTAAGTTAGTCATCCATAAAATGTGAAAATAATCCATCAATCTAAAACATGTTATATATGGAGTCTGGTGGCTGATCACCATAAACTTCTTGGATAAACATAAGTTAATATGAGATAAACTTGACTTAGTCAAGTAATCCCAAGTAGATAGACATTACTAATATGTTATGACACGTGCATGTATAAATGTGGCAACCAAATGTTTTCTATTAACCATGCATTGAAGTGTATATATACCAATCTTGTACTTTGTTTCAAGTGTAACTTGAGACAAAAAATAAAAAGGTATTCTTTTTTATCTTCTATTCCCGTAACTAATCTTAATTGTCAATATTTATTAGAAATATAAGTGCCTAAGAATACTTAGTAACTTGAGTCTGCCAAAGAAATATGTATCAGCGTTTCTCTTTAGACAACTATTTAAGGGTGCAAACAGTTAAACACGTTGGTTAAAAGCAATTGATGATATTATAACACGTTATCAGCACGAAAAGCTCGTGATGGTGAAGTTGTTATTACGACTGATTCGTGGAAAACGACGTCGATGACCGACGAAGATTATTATCTTTCTTCTCTAATTTTGCCTACGTTATTTTCATTAAATGTGGTTTAGCCATGTACTTACCAGTATTATTTTTATTTTATCAGGATATCATAATGGATTATGGTTTCAATTTATACCGTTAAATTGAACCTTACACTAATTAAGGCACATATATATATATATATATATATATATATATTAGTGGTAAAAGATTCGATACTCATACTTGTAAAGATTTAAATATTAAACCTAATTTTTAATACTAAAAATAAATAAGATTAAAGTAAAATTGATTTCAAATTATAGAAAGAACTGAGACTAAGGATTCCACCATTAGCCAATTTTTCAAGTGATTTAACGTTAATAATTATCTTGAAATTCATATATTCAATTTATTCAAAATATTGCCAAAGTTAGATTCTCAAAATAATAGTTGTAAATCAAAAGTATGGGACATCAAAAGCTCTAAACTCAGTATGACACATCAAAAGAAAACATAACTAATTGATAAAAATCATTTTTTTCCAAATTTAATTCAAAGCAAATAATTATAAAAGAATTACAAAAAATTAAATAAAATAAGAATTACCACTTTATTATTGGAAAAATGGATTCCCTCGTCGCCCCAGTGATGGTGATTAGCTCATCATGTTTGAAACACTCTCAAAATAATTGTTCATAGCTCAAAAAGTGTTTACAATGAAGAAATAAAAATAACACAGAAGATTTGATACGATTATAAATGTTGCAGACTGTGTTCTCTGTGCGGCCGAAGAGAATAGAAAACAGTAGCAATAAAGTACGGTTCGTGGACGCTGAAAAAATATGAAACAATAGATGACAGAATCAATGACAGTTTTTTGATGTGGACTGTACTTCTTCTTCTTCTTCCCAGCGTAACTATTTTTTTCTCTGATTTTTTTCTCTCGACTCCCCATCCATTTTTCTTCGATCCCCTCTCTATTTATAGGCCTTAGAAAACCTAATAAACTATACTTAATCGATAAGGATTCCCAAAACAGATCTCAACTCGTGTTTATCTCTGTTTTTTTCTTCCCAAAAGTTACAGGATTTTTTTTCTCTTTTTTCTTCACGCGTCTTCTGAGTTGTCAAAGCTTCCCAAACTCTCTCAATTGAGTCCACGGAAAATATCTTGTCCAACTCTTCATATAACTCAACAAACTCCGAAACTTTCTCACCACCCTGTTTAACCGAGATCAAGATGGAAACTTCTTTTTTTTTACGTAAACAAACCAACTACCATCCCTGTTTTATGCTAACAAGATAATACCAATCCAAATCCAGCTGTACCTCCAAGAAAATCTCGTTCAAATTTGATTGCGAAAATCTCTTCGCACGTAAGGGAATTTTTCCCGCCATTTTTGAATTTTGAATTTAAAGAAGGGGTTCCCGTAATCCAATTGGTGGGTGCCTTTAATAATTATAATGTGTGCCTTTAGTAATTTTTGAGCCGATTTTTCCACAAATATTTATTTTCCAAAAATACCTACAAAGACATAAAAACCCATAATAAGTACAAAATCGAGCACTAGTAAAATAGAGAATTGAGCACAATTTAGACATAAAAATGTGTCTATCAAATACCCCAAACTTACTATTTGTTAGTCCTCGAGCAAATCTAATCTAGAAATAAAATAAAATCCTAACTCACTTTCGCAGGAATCACGACTACATTTAGCATATGTAATAAACGTTAAACCCCTAGGTGTCCCTAGTGGACGAGTTTTGTCTCGTAAGGGTTTACAAGAGGTATACCCACAAAACCTTTACTCCAAATCCTAGCTACTTGTGAACGATTGAGGGTAAACACTAAACAAGCTATTTAGTTGGCATACTAAATTCTTCGGTTATGGGAATCACTACCCTATATGAGTGCGCCCCGCTAGCTGGTTGATCCCAGAAGTGACCCCTAACAAAGTGCTAGTTGGTATCTATCAACGGTTTCTAAAGTAACCGATAACTGATATTGAGGCAATTATTGCTATAAAGAATATGTCCATATGCACAATTGTAAAATGATATTTCGTCGACCCTAATGGTGACGAAATGGAGATTTATTGGTGTTATCTTAGTACCATAAGTGTGTATTTTTATGTATTTCTTCACTTTCATTTTTCTTTGATTACTTGTGTTTGTAATAATGGATTCCCGAAGCAATCCATGAGATGCTGGCGACCCTTGGAGCGGTCCTACATAGAATTTGTAAATTCCTATAGTAATCCAAATATTAAGGGTTCCAGCAGTAATCCATAAAATACGGACCCCGGAAGTGGTCTACGAGAATATTTGGATTCGGGAATATCCATGGTTACGAAATGCTTAATTTTGTTAATGGCCTTAATATTTTTTTCTTGTCTATCTTTTCCAAAAGATATGGATTCCAGAAGTAATCTATCCAACATTAAATAGATGATAGAGACATTTATCTCAAAGACAAAGGAACAACAAACACAAATTCTTGAACCATTTTATAACCTTGTAGAGGTTTTGAGAAATATGATATACCATTTCGGGTTCGAATAATATGATAGACGGCTCTGGAAAAGTGTGCATCATTTTTGTGGTGTAAAAGTCATTATATTGACGCCTTATATTATTCCGGATTCCAGAAGAATCTGTTGAGTTTTTGAGATATTTGGCGTAATACTTACCACCTTGAAACGATGAATGAGCATTTTGTGGAGTATTTATTACTTCATATGTTTTGTGCAAAAATGCACATTGTAAAGAAGCTTAAGGTTCTCTTTTATGGGGTATGCTATATGAGGATTCAAACAATCGAATTTCATGTTGTCATTAACCTAAAGTTTAATGGCATTGAATTATTCATGCTTAGGCATGGTCGGTTTAGACATTCAGGTTCTACTAAGGTGAGTAGAACGATACAAAATGCTCATAGACATTCTTTATGGAAACTGAAGTTTCTGTTAAAGAAGGATGTATATTTTGTTGTTTGTTCCTTGAGTGCTCTTTAAAAGGCATTAAAAATGGTATTTTGGTAACTCACTGAATCACCAACATTCTCACTAAGGATTTATGGTGACATTTATAGGGCTTATTCACCCTGCACCATGGAAAATTTTCAATACTTTCTAGTATTGATAAACATATCTATTAGATGGTCTCTTGTTTATATTAACACGTAATTTTGTATTTGCCAAACTGTTTTTTGTAAATCATGTGGTTGCCTATCCATTTTCGGACTTTCCAATCAAGTCCATTTATCTTGGTGGTAAATTAAAGGCTTTTTGATGCTTTGCCTTAAGTTGGTATTATGTCGAGCACTAAATAGCACATTGCGTACTCAACATGGTATAGTTGAGTTCTTTGTTTAAACATCTTTAGATGATTGCTCGACCAATATTATTTTGGGAAACAACCTTACATTTCGTATTTACGTGTTTGGTCCATAGCGTCACTTAACTATATATGTTGGTTTCGGTTCATAAGACATTTAAAACCTTGAAAAGGTAATGTCTGCAGATGAGACTGTATTCCCGCCGTTAGGGGGAGGAATTAAGTAATAACATGAACGACATGAAATGTCTCATCTTTGTCGAGCATGCAACTGTTTTTGGGATACCTTATGTGTGGTTTAATTAAAACCCAAAAACTATCATGAGTAAAATTGTCTTTGAAAATCGGACAAATTTATGGAACCAGAAGTTTCCAAAAATGAGATGGTAATGTTTCCACCATGATTAGGAAAACTAAAATGCCACCAGAAGTTAGCATGACAACTTGCCACCAGAAGTTTGCGTGAGTAAGGTTGATAACATTTAAGGTTCTCCCACTTTAATTAGGGGGACAAAAAATCACCACAAGATGTTGGTGCAAATTATGTTGATAACCTGAAAGGTTTTGCCCGCCTTATCCAGGGGGAGAAAAACTGCCACCAGAAGATGGCACATGTTATAAAGATTTCTCTCATAAAGTCAGAAAGATGGCAGACACTAACAAGAGGTTGGAGTGAGCAATGTCGACAACTAGATAGGTTATCTGGTTTAGTATTTTTGTACGTCCTGATCATATAAAGTATGGTTGTCGATTAGAGAAATGTAAAATTTTCAAATGTGCATGCATTAGAGAAATGTTTGGGATATATCTGATTGTCGATTATTGTTTACATTAGTGGTTATGTACCCATCTGCAGAGAAACACCAACATCATGATTGGCAGGCATACAATCCAATCCCCTCAAACTAAGGTAGAGATTGGAATCTCTCGAAAAAGCGCAGAAGTTCAGATCCGACTCATACTGTAAAATTGTGAATCCTGAATGTTACAGATTAGTATTTGAGATAAAGCGCAGAGAGAGTGTGTAATTGCTCTAAGTGCGATTTAAAGGTTTCCTGCTGAACCCCAGGATTGGTTATGTAAAACTAAAGTATTCTCCTAATGTTGATGCATTTAGCATGGTAGTCACAGAAGGACTCAGACTGCATCTAGATATGACAAGTGACTGGTGATTATATATGGATCCCTTAAGTATTCTAAATCAGGCATCCAGCTGACCTAGTGAATTACGTTAGGCTTGAAATTAAGTCATAATCACCACATAGGAGAATCTTGTGAACAATACTTGTGTGTGTTATATGTTCTTGGTATAATGTTAAAATCCCGACGAACTGATGATATCATCTTTGGCTTCTTGAAGAGCCCTTAATAGAGCTAAAATCCACGCTTGGACTAAATTTGAGACCTCGTTGCAACTGAAATAATTTCCCGCCTGAAGTTCGAGAAAATGCTAGCATAAAACTTGTTTGTATAGACTAGAGTATCCAGTTTTTGATACTCGTGGTACTTATTGTGCTACTAAATTATCATTCTTATTATGTGATCCCTTAAAGTGGGAGGTGATCGATCTATCTGTTACGTACGTAACAATAATACTTTTGGGTTCAGAAGTACCATATACGTATATAATGCATGCATTATCTTGTTGCTTTAATTTTTTTTACAGGTTACACTTTTAAAGGCTAAAATTGATTCTACGGTAAATATGAGTTTACAAAAGGTCTTCCATTGTTATGACTGAAGTTAAAGCGGCAATCTAAAATTGGTGTGCAATGGAAGGAGGATATTGATACGAGGTGTGCAATGTTAGTGCTACAACCGGCACAAGACCTGCAGTCAATCCTCCACATACTGCGAATAATAAAGCAGCTTTTCTAAAAGATGTATAATGTTCACACCACTAACCGCTTTAAGAAAGTTACCCCCCCGGGCGCGGCCCCCCCCGGTAAACTTGTAGAATCTTCGTCTGGACTTAAACGCGCTGTACTTTTTTTTATTCGCCAAGGTTTTGTCCCGCTGGGTTTTCTTTGTCAAGGTTTTAATGAGGCAGCATATGTGTGTCCAGCACCATTATCGGGTGGCTTCCGTTGTATTCTTTTCCTCTGATCAGGTTTTGTCCTACGTGGTTTTCCTTGAGAGGTTTTTAACGAGGCAAAATTTTCATTGACGTTGATATTTTTATAAGCTTTAGGCGTTCAGGTTTTGTCCCAAGTGGTTTTCCTGACCCAGGCGTCCAGGTTTTATCCCAAGTGGTTTTCCTGGTGCAATTTTAACAAAGGAGAAAATTTATGGCGGTGACCAATCTCATTATGAGCTCAAGTTTTGTCCCAAATGGTTTTCCTGACGTACTTTTGACGAGGGAGATTATTCATGGTTTTGATGAGGTAACATTCCTAAGATGATGATCATCTAAGAGGGAGTGTTATATATGGAATCGGTGGCTGATCACCATAGACTTATCGGATAAACATAAGTTAATATAAGATAAACTTGACCTAGTCAAGTAATCCCAAATAGATAGACATTACTAATATATTATGAAACGTGCATATATAAACGTGGCAACCAAATATTCTCTATTAATCATGCATTGAAGTGTATATATACCTATCTTGTGCTTTGTTTCAAGTGCAACTTGAGACAAAAAATAAAAGGGCATTCCTTTTCATCTTCTATTTCCATAATTAATCTTAATTGTCAATATTCATCGGGAATGTAAGTGCCTAAGAATACTTAGTAACTTGAGTCTGCCAAAGAAATATATATCAATATTTCTTTTTAGACAACTTCAGTTAAGGGTGCAAATACTTAAACACGTTGGTTAAAAGCAATTGACGGTATTACAAGCAAAACAATAATTTTTAACCGTCTATTTTATATTTTGGACTATATATATGAACAATGTAAATAATGGATTTATAGAAGTAAGAAAAATCAAACTTGAGTTCCTCAGATATTTTTACAAATGAAAATATACATAGAAAACACATTTAAGTAATTTTGTATGGTAGTAGAGGCTGAGCTCAGTGGTAGTGGCTGAATTCGCATCAGTTATTATTTTGGAAAATATGGAAAAACAAACACCAAAACAAAAGATACTAATAAAAAAAGTGTTCCTTTATATACCCTTAAAAATGCTAACGATACTCCCAATAAATTTTTTTTATACTGATACCCCTTCTTTTATTTTCGATAAAACCGTTAAGAAAATTTTCCCTGTATATGCCCTTGCGAATCCCTCCAAAATCTCTATGCCAAAGAAGTTTTAGGACACAATTTGAACTGTGAATAGCCGTTAAACACTGTAATTTATCAATCCTTTTCAAATTTGTATCCACGTTCAGCCCACAATTACTGTTAGAATTAAAAATGAATTTATTGCTTATCTACAAAAAAATATTTTGTTACAAAAATTATCTTGATGGGACCAAAGGGTCACTAGCCTATATTGTGTGTGGAAATAAAAAATCCATTTTTCACTTCTATGTGAATGAGAAACCTTTGGTTTGTCCCGCATGGGATAAACCAAGGATGAAGTCTATCTAATTACCACGAAAGTTGCTTCTAAGGGAAAAACGTGTGGATTGGATATAGACTAAGGAATGGGCTAGTGGGCAAATTCACAACGCGGGCTTGCGGAGCTTGCGTGTGTTTTTTGCATGTGTTTTACGTGAGCTGGCGTGAGCCGTCGTATGCTTGGTGTGAGCCGGCGTGTGCCCAGCGTGTGCCTATCAAGAGTTAATGGTTTTATTTTAAATTCATATAATAAATATTAAAACCGTTTCATTATTTATGTGAATTAAAAACCGTTTATTATTTATGTGAATTTGAGAATTAAAATAAAAGATTTTTCATAAATATAATTTAATTCTCTTCTCTCAAATTTGTCTATAAAAGAAAAAGAATTTTCATTTTCAACTTACCCCAGACGCAGCTACTATCCTGTCGTCTTTTCCCCTCTTCTCGCTTTGTTGTGCGCACTAGATTTATTTTTATCTTATTCTTCTGTTAAGTTCACAACGGGCCAACGAGTCTTGCGGTATCAAGAGGTTTTATCCTGGATTCGATTTGCCAACTCTAAAAGGTATAGCAACACTTTTCTAAAGTGTACCTGGCAAATATCGAGTTAAGGGCAGTCTGTTGAACATGCGACTCCTCTTATCTGTGTTTTGAGTGATTGTCTGAAAATGTGATATTTGCGCTAACATTAATATTTGCGAAGCTTCTGGTGTTTTGGTTTGTTTCTTTGTTACAGGAATAATTTTTATCCAACAATCTTAACTCGATACTTATTTTTCTGTAACAATGAAAACGAGAAATAATTTTTTGGGGTGTCTGGCGACATTTCCTTTTGTCATTTCACATGATTTGAGAGGTGAAACAATGATACAAATAGCCACTGCAGAAAGAAACGATAAGATTTTGAATCTCCTCTAAAGCATCTTGAAAATGGTAACAACATTCTACACCACGTTGCCAAAATCGCTCCTTCTTACCAACTCAATTCAGTGTCGGGTGCTGCTTTACAGATGCAACGAGAAACACAGTGGTATAAGGGTATTGAAAGTATGGTACATCCATTCTTGAAACACACGAGAAATGCTAATGGGGAAACAACTCAATTTTTATTTACTGAGGAACACAAGAAGTTAGTGGCGATATTTACTTCTTTATCGAGATGAACTTTCTCCCCCCTTCGAGAAGTATGTACTGAAGATGGTGGGTCTTCTCTAAATAATTGCCTCATAAGTTGCTTCTGTTGAGCAATTGCTTCTTGGCTTGTGATAGATACAACAAGACCCATTAACTCATTAAAGTTTTCGAAGTGCCGGTTTTGTGTACAGGTGTACCGAGTAGTATTTATTGATGGATAATCAGGTTTAGAGAGAATGGGTTTAGGGAAAAGTTTTATTGATCTGCTTTAGCTTTCTCAAGAGTAGTAAAATTGGACTAGTGGTGAGACTTGGTTGTAAGAATTAGCCATTCAGGCATCTCTACAAACATTTTGAGTGCCTGATTTTGTTTACCATATGATAGATGTATTGCTGATTTTCGAACTCATTGTTCTCCTTCCCTGCAAGATATCATACAATCCATTTCAATCCATTCATTCTATAGAATAACAATCTCACGACAGAACACATGACTTTGATTCAAGAAGATTCAATAAACATGATCACCACTTGAATAAATCTTCTTGTCTGCCTTTGTTTTTTGGGTTTGTGTAGTTAAATTCGAAAGAATACAAAGAAGAGTCATCGAGGAGGACTTGTTGCCATGGAACTGAGGCAGATGAGAAGGAAGGTGGCAGTGAAAAATGGGTATCAAATCTGTTGGTTTGAATTGAAGTTGATGGTCGTGAACTGATGGGTGAATAAACTGTTGCCATGGATGAATGGTTGCCGAGAAATGAAGAGAACGGACAAGGAAAATCGGTGAGGGTGATCCACTAGGGTTAAAACAAAAATCTGAGAAAAGACCTTTTTGCCCTTCCTTCACATGTCACACATGTGACTCACATGCTTTTCTAGAGTTTCTTTCATCTCTACTAATTGTGCTCAACAAAATTATAAGGGATGACTCAATGGACTTGAACACTCAATTTGGGTTGGGCTCGGGTTTAAGTTATAGAAAGATGGTCATCCGAGGAATATTTATTTTATTCGTTTTCGTCAGAGGAAGGTGTTCAATTCGTGTTTGATTATGAATCTGGGTTATCTGCTTCTGGTGGTTTTCAGAGGCAATTTTCTTGGTCGTTAAATTGCGGAATTTTCGGAGGCAGTTTTCTTGGTCGTTCTAGCAACAGAATATGAACGAATCATAATATACAGGTATGATTTATTAATTATAATCATAATATATTTTTAATATATGAATCGTATGCATGCTGTCTTGATATTATTAAAACGGTTAAAACACTAAATTTAACAACCGTAGGACACGTTTGATGAAACGTTGAGATGCACTAAAATTTATACACTAAATTTAATGCATAAAATCAAGACAGTTATTATACGCATAATAAAACGTAGTTATCATGCACTAAAATGATTTTACATGAAGCATGCGTAGAGTGGTTATTATTTGATTATAAATAAATCATATTCATATTAAAATTAGACAATATTTTATAGAAATTATAAGGATTTTATTTATAGAGAAATAAAATAAAATAATGCTAATTGTTATGAAAAACAACAAGAACAAGGTTTTTGGTACAGTGTCTAAAGTCAATCTGGTAACCAATGTGAGAGACTGGTGGGTAGACTCTGGTGCTACCAAGCATGTCTGCGGAAACAAAGATGTGTTCACCTCCTATCAGAAGATAGGGGAAGGAGAAAAGCTCTATATGGGTAACTCGTCCATAACACAGGTTGCGGAAAAAGGCAAAGTTGGGCCGAAGCTCTTTTTTTTTTTTTTTTTGCAAAATTCTCACATTGAAGAAATTGTTCATGTTCCGGACATCTGTAAAATTCTTGTATCTTGTAGTATATTAGATGATAAGGGTTTTTATGAATCTGAAAAAATTGTGTAACTCAGTGGATAGAGCTATAAGACAGAGGGTTTTTACAAATTAGATGTAATCTCAATTTAATTAAATAAAAATAATTCCTTTTATATTTGTATGTCAGTGAATGTTTGACATGGCAGACTTGGTCATGTTATTCAATGAACAATCTGGCCAGCATAGGCTGCATTCCCAAATTTATTTTGGAAAGTAAACATAAAATGTTAAATTTGCATAGAATCAAAATATGCTAAAAAGTCTTATAAGAAAAGTGTTCAGAAATTTCTAAAACCCTTAGAATTAATTCACTCATACCTAGTTGACATGAACTCATTTCAAACTAGAGGTGAAAATATAATCCATTAAGGAAATGATGAATGTCATGCTAATTAGCTCAGGACTACCTGCGAACTTGTGGGGGGAGGCCGTCCTCTCAGTTTGCTATATCCTGAACAAGTACTTATTAATGGATCAGAAAAGTAGACAACCCTTTTATGCATACTTCATAAATGTGGGGGGTGCTTGGATAAGGTTTCTATCCCTCCACCTAAGAGGATATAGACATGAACCAAAACTGTTGATTGTGTATTCATATGATATCCTGAACACACTACAGATTATAGGGTTAGGGTTGTGAGTTCTGATATTTCAGAAATTGGTCTAAATACTAATATGGAATCTAGGGATGTTATGTTATTTGGAAAAAAAAAATTATTTTCCTTTGAAATCTGAATCTAGCATAATATGTGTAGATCCCCTAGATATCCTTTATACTAGTCAGACAATACTTCTAGAGGAAGATAAATTTGAGCCTAGAAGAGGCAAAATATTTAGAAAGAGAAATATTTTAGAGCATGAATTTTTTAATCATGTAATGATTTCTAGTGGGTTTAAAATAAATTAATCTGACAAGTATGTTTACACTAAACTTGTGAATGATACTTGTGTAATAGTATGCTTGTATGTCGATAATCTGATTATGCTAGATACAACCATAGATGTAACTTATTCCACTAAGAACATGTTGAATGAGACCCTGACATGAAAGACTTAGGTCCCTTAGATGTAATCTTAGAGATGAAAATTAGAAGAGAGTCTAATAGATATAGTCTTAGTCAATCTCATTACATTGAATCTGTACTTAGAAAATATAACCAGTTTGATATGAGCATTGGGATGCACATTTAGAGTGTTAAGGTACCAAAAATACACTCTAAACTTTGTTTGAGTTATAAAAGATACTCTGCAGTCCTTGAAGGACATTGTAATGCAAACTGGATAGCAGACTCAGAGGAGTCTAAATCTACGAGTGGATACGTTTTCACTCTAAGATGTGGATCAGTGTCTTGGAAGAGTTCCAATCAGACCTGTATCGCTCGGTCCACTATGGAATCCGAGTTTATTGCATTAGATAAAGCAGGAGAGGAAGCCCACTTGGCTAAGATATTTTTTAGAAGACATTCCTCTCTGGCATAGGCCTGTGCCAGCTATATCTATACATTGTGATTGTCAAGCTGCAATTGGTGATGCTAAAAACAGCAATTATAATGGAAAATCCATTTATATTCGAAGAAAACACAATTCTCTAAAACAACTAATCTCGAATGGCGTTATTTCTGTTGACTTTGTGAGGTCTAAGGAGAATATCGCGGACCCTTTGACGAAAGGCTTGTCCAAGGAGATAGTTAGTAATGCATCGAGGGGGATGGGACTTAAGCTCATCAATTGAAACTTTCCATGAAGGATACTCAACCTTGCTGACTGGAGATCCCAAAATCAAGGTTTTGAATGAGACAACTAATTTGTGGTGGGTAAAAATTGAACACTATCAAAGAATTATTTTCTCTGTCATTTCCCTATGGTGTAGACGTGATAGTGTGACTGCATGTGAGGATGACTTATAGTAAAGTCTTAATGAGTTCTATAGTTTCAATTTAAGATTGAAATGGGGTGTAGCAGTTAACACTCTTGATAGAACTCACCTATCTGAATGAGGAAGTGGGTCGCTTCCTATGAGAACTGAGCTGATTCTCTAGAGCATTCTGAGAAACGGGATATGTCCAGGGCCAAAACGGACACAACGGCGTGAACTTAACAGCAATCTTGAGAGATATCTCGCGTAAGGAGCTATTGAAGAACTAAACCAAACGATGGCAGTTCAAGACATCGCGTTCACTGTCCATCAAGTAGTTCCGGTACTTCTCACTAAGCAAAGGTTCAATTCCATATGGTCACCTATTTCTTAAGAGGTATTTCTCGTTTTCCGGTTTTCTGATTTATCGCCTTCTTCATTCATGTGGGGGATTGTTAGAATCAAAAATGAATTTATTGCTTATTTACAAAAAAATATTTTGTTACAAAAATTATCTTGATGGGACCAAAGGGTCACTAGCCTATATTGTGTGTGGAAATAAAAAATCCATTTTTCACTTCTATGTGAATGAGAAACCTTTGGTTTGTCCCGCATGGGATAAACCAAGGATGAAGTCTATTTAATTACCACGAAAGTTGCTTCTAAGGGAAAAACGTGTGGATTGGATATAGACTAAGGGAATGGGCTAGTGGGCAAATTCACACATGTGCGGTGCTTCGCACCGAAGCACGCACGCGGGCTTGCGGAGCTTGCGTGTGTTTTTTGCGTTTGTTTTGCGTGAGCTGACGTGAGCCGTCGTATGCTTGGAGTGAGCCGGCGTGTGCCTATCAAGAGTTAATGGTTTTATTTTAAATTCATATAATAAATATTAAAACCGTTTCATTGTTTATGTGAATTAAAAACCGTTTTATTATTTATGTGAATTAATGAGAATTAAAATAAAAGATTTTTCATAAATATAATTTAATTATTTTCTCTCAAATTTGTCTATAAAAGAAAAAGAATTTTCATTTTCAACTTACCCCAGACGCAGCTACTATCCTGTCGTCTTTTCCCCTCTTTTCGCTTTGTTGTGCGCACTAGATTTATTTTTATCTTATTCTTTTGTTTTTCACAACGGGCCAACGAGTCTTTCTAACTGGGTTGGTATCAAGAGGTTTTATCCTGGATTCGATTTGCCAACTCTAAAAGGTATAGCAACACTTTTCTAAAGTGTACCTGGCAAATATCGAGTTAAGGGCAGTCTGTTGAACACGCGACTCCTCTTATCTGTGTTTTGAGTGATTGTCTGAAAATGTGATATTTGCGCTAACATTAATATTTGCGAAGCTTCTGGTGTTTTGGTTTGTTTATTTGTTACAGGAATAATTTTTGTCCAACAATTACTTTACTTCAAACACCCATAATTAAAAAAAAAAATAGTACGCTATAACCGCCATAACTTCATTATGATCAATTAGCATAATGAAACCAAAAGTAGGATTTCAAGTTTAAACAGTAGCAAGTAACTGATTACTACTTTGCAGATCAATTGCACAACCCAATGTTTTAAAGGATAGGTTAAGATCAATTAAACAATTCTTGATCATTGGATCAAGTTGATCCACTTTTGATTCTTTCTCCATTCTTTTTCTATTAATTTCTTCAAACACAATCATGCGAAAGTTTTGATTCCTTCTTCGTAAGCGGCATCTGCTTGTACCATTGTTCAACTGCTTGTGTCATATTTCTAATTTTTCAATTCAACCACAAAAACCCTAACCTTATTGGTGGCTGTTAATGTTGATGGAGTTGCTGTTTTTGGTGCTGTCGTGGAGATAAAACCCATCAGAATCAGCATTTGATGGCAGCAAACGGAAGCGAAATAATTTCGAAATCAAAATTCTCTTGAGAAATCAAGAACAACCAAAAATTGATCTATCGAATTACCCAATTTTAAGTGATCTTTGTACTATGGAATAAAACCTCGAACAAACATTTTCAAGTTTAAGCGATCGCTAAATCGCTCCAAGAAACCCCAGATGGCCCTGTTTTAAAGATGGAGAATAGAGAAAGTCGGATGTTTCAAGGCGTATGCAAAATTAATATTTTAGATGGATAAGAAGATTAACTTGGAGGGTACAAGGATAAAGGAGTACCAATATTATTTTAGGGGATATATAGAAGAATATCCTAAAAAATAAAAATAGTTATTCCAGATTAGCAGATTCAACGAGTAAACTCGTCGAAAGTTGGCACCATGAGATGTATGTTTGAAAAAGATTCTACCACTTCCACTTAATAGTGGTAGGGTGGTGGAACCAATGTAGTCAATTTCGACCAAGATGGTCGAGATATCGTCGATAATATCGATTTTTGTGTTTAACAAAGATGTTAATATTCACTGATATTCGTCGATATTTTATCGATATTCACCGAATTATAAAGTTATATCAGTGCTTCGGTCCCGATCGATATTCACCTAAATTTAATATTAACTACCTTGGATGAAACCATATTGAAATTTTTTAAGAACAATCTCTCGGTACGGAGTAATCAATTTGTTCTGATAGGCCCTTGTGAGTCAATATTGATAATGAAAAATCTTTAGGTACAGAGTTGTGGATTTTCCACCTTACAAACCTAGAAAGAAAACAAGTTCATTAAATCACGAGAGAGAGACCCGTGAATCATATCTATGCTTTTGCATCCACCTAAAAGTAGTAGTTTGCATGTTACATGCAGGCTATGACTATGATAAAAGCCGACTGTTATTAATGTGACGGAGTCGGACTCATTTTCATGTAAGTGTCCCCCCGTCTTTTGGAGGACTTGTTGTTTGAGATTTTTTATCAGAAAAAAAAACTGAGATTTGACTTAAGAGTGCAAAAATCGTAATCAATTATTTAACAGGTCTAATTCTATAATATCCTTCCTATTCTGCAGTTTGATCATATTGATTACTGCATTAGAACCTGGAGTTTGTTCATGAAAAGCAAATAAAACCTGATTGTTTTGGGTGGTAAATAAACCTGGTTAAAGTGGGGTCTACGAAAATTATTTTGGTCCTACCACTAAAAGATAAAATAGGGTCATTATAAAGTAAATACTAAAACCCTTTATCCAACTATTTATGTCAATGTCTAATTTACTCCATAGTTAATTAATGTTAATTAATTCAATTAGTAGTTATTTAATCGTGTTAGTTGTGAAATCAACTAGTGTTAAGTAATAATCAAAACTTACAAAAATCTCAAAAAAATTGATTTTTTTAAAGTTAATCAACCCAGATCGGTGGATAAGATGGACAGCGTATGCCAATTCTGGGTTGGTGTTCTTCGTGATTGAAGAACACCAGGATGATTCCTTTCATAAAGAACGATTCTAATAATCGTTGGATGTGGGTGTGATTACCAAACGATTCTGATACACTTTCATAAAAGACAAATTTCATTCATAGTTTAGGAAATTAGCGCATTGCATTACATAGTTTAGGATATTAGCGCATTGTGTTACATGATCTAGTACGTGTATTCTTGAATCTCGCACATTAATACATCGTTAATGAACCTCCGAGCACGTTGGTTCAACACGGCGTATTCCCTCACGTGCATGAACATTCTTTCCCCGTTTCGAATTCGCCATAGGCTATGAAATCATTCGACCTGAAATTAAATCGATTACACGTTAGTATGCGAACATCAAATGATGAGAGAGGGATAAACATGCCGAACTACTCATTTTCTCGCTATTAGAAGCGTGAGGATGATGCTCATGAACCATTTTTACGAAACTCTCGCATTTCACTTTTGATATGGTAGAATCTAAAAGCTAGGTATCTCCATTTGGGATGGTTAGGGTTCTCGGTGCGGTCATAGAAGAATTCTTTGACTCTCTTCCAAAACATCGAATAAATTTCGAACGGGCGTTCGTGGAAGACAGGAATGAACGACTTGACGAGCTCCAAATCTTGATCTGGTTCCCAATCCAATTCCCCGACTCTATTTGAGTAGTGGATGAAGTAGGTGTGAGTAAAAGGCGTAAGTTTGGGGCAAGTTGGGTCAGGGATAAAGGTCCTTCTTATATAGAGGTAGACCCAACGGCTATTTTTTCGAAAAACTCAAAATTTAAGTGAATATTCTGTATGAATCGTTCTATACATAGGTCCACATCGAGCGATTCTAAGCTAAAAATAACATGAAAAATTGGCATTTTCTCTTCTTAGAATTGTTCGATATGGTTGTCCACAAGCGAACGATTCTGCCATGAAAAACCAGCTGAAAATTGGCATTTTATCTACCTAGAATCGTTAGATATGGATGCCCACATCGAACGATTCTTGGATAAAAAACCATTAGACAATTTGGTTTTTTCTCCGCTAGAATCGTTCGATATGGATTCCCACATCAAACGATTCTAGGAGGAGAAAACACCTAAAAAATTGGCATTTTATGTACCTAGAATCGTTATATATGGATGCCCACATCGAACGATTATTTGCTAAAAATCCATCAGACAGTTTGGTGTTTTGCTCTGCCAAGAATCGTTTTATAGGAACATTGACATCAACTGACCTGGAAAGAGTTTTGTATTTTCTATTCAGAATCGTTTGATAGGTTTATCCACGTCGAACGATTATAGCAGTAAAAACATCTAGAGTTCCAATGATAAATTAACATACACACCTGGAGAAAAGCTACATTCCCCCCGACTTGGGTCTTGTATACCCTAGTACACCTTTTCATCTCATTCAACAAGTATACAAGGCAAGCAGTTCCCCAAGAGTGCTTGCGGACTTGGTCTAATGGTTTCACTAACTGGATGTAGTTATCGTTCACCCGAGAACCGTAAATATCATGGAAGATAACAGATCCAAGATATAGAGAATATATACGGTGGCTGTAGCAGTGATATGATGCGGGGTCAGCTTACCTCTTTCATGAAGATCCTTTGTTCCGGAGAACTCTTCCCTAAGGTGGCTAAGATGGAATATCTCTACTTTTTCTCTTTCACCACCGCCATGTCCTTCGTGGTCTTGTTCTTATCCCAACCAAACACCTTAGAGGTGAACTTGTATATATCCTCTCAACTAACCTTATTCACGTAGTTGGGCCCCCTCACGGATTTACCTCCCACGCTCAGACCCATGAACAACTGCACATCGTTTGGGGTTATTGTCATTTCCCCAAACGGAAGATGAAAAATATCCATTTTCGCGTAATATCTCTTGAGGAAGGCAGAAACAAGGGGATTGTCTTACCAAACCACATAGTTATCGACTCCATATATCAACCCCGTTTGTTCGACGATCTGTTTAACTTTGGGTGCTTCTCCGTCCAGCGGCCATAACTCCATTTTGCTGATTGACGATTGGTTTTTTGGAAGACGCACGACATCGGTGTGATCCTAAATAACATATCACGATAAATTAGAAAAGTGTATTAGGCTTAAATAAAAGTAGACGATATATACAATAAGTTGAGATACTTTCCATGGTTGTAAAAATCTTAGCAGCACAACTGTGCTTGTACCCCCATAGAAACTCTCCCCCGTCATCCGGTAACCCATGAATGGCCTCATCGGGACCGAGAGTTAACAACAACTCCGACTTTGGCAAGTATTCCCTTTTTTTCTTCCTTCCTGGTGATGCATCTTTATCTCCTTATTATAGTGGTTGTTCTTGTGGTGCTTCACCTCCTCGTTCTTCTTCGTTACTGCTCACACTATCTTTCTTTCCACCCGGAACTCTATCAGATTGTGTACAAGAAGACAAAGAATCTTCTTCTCTTTGGTGCTCAAATTTAGCTGGTTCATTGATGGGGACCGCTTTAGCTTTTCCCGCCAAACCCCTACGATGTCTAGCCACCAAGTTCTTACCGTCCTTTCGACGAGGTCTCAAGCTCCCAGGAAAAGCAAGATCATGTTTTTTCTTCGTTTTTTTTCTTCCGGTGCCGTTCCCTTGCCCTTATCCCTAAAAAGTACGACAACATACAATAAAAAACAATCAAATTCAAGTGAATATATCCATATCTAACGATTCCTAGCATTATAGACTAAAGAATCGTTCGATGTTGGTGTGAATATCCAACGATTCTAGGCTAAAAAACCAACAAAAACATTGTTTTTTTTTCGATCCAGAGTCGTTAGATATGGATTTCCATATCCAACGATTCTAATACAATTCAGATTCGTTCTATGTTGGTGTTCATATCAACGATTCTAGGCTAAAAAACCAACAAATACATTGGGTTTTTCTCGACCCTGAATCGTTTGATAGTGATGTCAACATCGAACGATTCATAGAAATTTTCAATTGCAACTCGACCCAGAATCGTTAAATGTTAATGTCCATATTAAACGATTCTGGATCGATGCTTCATGACTTTTCAGTTACACTGTAATCCTTCGACGGGGGCATGACATCAAACTATTCAAATTGAAATCGTTCGATGTCGACATGAACATCGAACGATTCTTGGTTTCACAGAAAACCCATAAATCAAAATTTTTAATTTTTGAGTGTTGGCATGTGATTGAAACCTAATTTAGAGTGATGGGATGATAGAAAAGTACCTGATTCGAGCCATTTGCTGTATCGAGCTAAGAGTTTCTTCGTCTTCCTCCTTCGTAACCGTTTTTTCTTCAGTTTATGTTTAATTGTTTCTACAATTCCTGGATTGCTTCCACTAGGTAGAGTAGCTCCTTTACTGTGATGGTTCATTCATCTTGTCATTTTAGTTATATAGAAAAATCAAACGATTAATCGATTTTTAACGATGTTTTGGTTTGAAATGGAGAAGAAGAGGGAGAAAAGAGTAGAAAAGAAGAAGAAGAATCATTTGATGAAATAGGACCGAAGTAATTATTTTAAGTAATTAGGTTTACTTTTACTTTGTAATTTTAGGTTTTTGTAGAGGAAATTTAGTATTTTCGTGTAAAATTAGACATTCCTTATCTACTAATATGGGTGGATACAAAATTTAGTAGAGCCAAAATAATTTTCGTTGACCCTAATTTAACCAGCTAAATAAAGATATTTTAGTATGAAATACCAAAATATATAGAATCTGGTCTAGTTAGCGAGTCGACTATAATGTTTGTTCACTTGAAATCACAGTTTCCTCTGCCTCTAACATAATCTGGAATCAATCAGCTGTTTAGAAAATGATGTTCAATGACCAATACTAGTAACAGGTCAAACACTAACCAGTAATAAGCCTAACGACCGGTCTTCTTAGGGCATCCACAGTCATGCGATCAGACTATAAGACTAAAGACTAAAAAATTTAGTCTTTAGTCCAGCCCAAGAACAACCGTGTATAGTCAAACAGTGCTCTAGCAATGTGCCTGGGGTTGGGCGGTGTCCTAGTGATGCGCTTGGAAAGACGGGCGGAGTCCTAGAATTACGCTTGCTCGAGACGGTCTCCTAGCGTAATGCCTGATGTGGGGCGGAATCCTAACATAACGCCTGTGTTTAGACGGTATCCTAGGATCACGCCAGAGAGACGGGCGGAATCCCAGAAGCACGCCTGGTGGGGCGAAGTTGTAGCAGCACGCCTGAAGAATGGGCACATGTGCAAGATGTGTGTGTGAGTAGAATGGGACGGGCGGTGTCCTAGCGCACCGCCTGGGATTCCAGGCAAGCTGCTAGCATCCTGCCCCATTCTATCTTCGTTTTTATACTGTAAAACCCTAATTTTTCTCCTGTATCCTATCTCTGACGTGTCTGTCCACCCACTTGCCTCAACTCATTTTTTACATTAAAATACCAACCGTGTATTGTCAATTCAGAACTCTGATTTTGCATTTCCTTTGTCTTTTTGGTCATTTGGTATTGTCTTGTCAACCTACAATTCATATCTCTGATGCGTCTATTCATCCCACTTGCCTCAACTCTGTTTGTGCATTAAAATACCAACCGTGTATTGTCACTTCAAAACTCAAAAATCTTATCTTAATTTGCCTATATATTGACACACTCGATTCTCCAATTATACAAACCAAAAATACAACCATCAAAAAGCAAATGGCATACTCTCAAAATAACAATCAGTACTATGGTTCTTGTTCTTCTATTCCTCCTCCTCCTACTTCTTCTTCTTCTTCTTCTTCACTAGGTGATGATGATAACAATAGTTATTACTCATCAGATGAAAGTTCACTTGCATTGAGCTATAATAACCAAGCAGTCACTGCGGGATTAATTGTTTCAAGTATGAACTGGCCACATACACGTATCCAAATACCAAGACAACGTGATGCCAATGCAAAACTTCTATGGAGAGATTACTTTTGCAGAAACCCTACATTTCCTCCTAATGTATTCCGTAGAAGATTTAGAATGCGTCGAGAATTATTCAACCGTATTTTGGGTGATGTCGTGGCCGTAAATAGTTATTTTGTTCAAAAAAAAGATGCTTGTGGTGTTCTTGGATTAACCCCTCATCAAAAAGTGACTGCCGCAATAAGAATGTTAGCTTACGGATGTGCGGAAGATGCAATAGATGAGTATTTACGGATTGGAGAAACCACAGTGTTGGAAGCTACTCGTAGGTTTTGTAAGACGATAGTCCATCTATACGAGAAAGAATACTTGCGCACACCAACTAAGCGTGATGTTGAACTGCTTCTTGCTGAGAACAAGGAAAGGGGATTTCCGGGGATGATTGGAAGTGTTGATTGCATGCACTGGAAATGGGATAAATGTTCATCGACTGAATCCGGTGCTTACACTGCGTACAAAGGTAGTGAAAGTATTTTTTCCTGGAGGAAGTGGTGTCTATGATCTATGGTTTTGGCATGCATTTTTTGGTATGCCTGGTTCTAACAATGATATAAATATGATAAACCATTCGTATATCTTCAAAAAGCTAATCAACGGGAAAGCACCGGCTGTCAACTTTGTTGTCAACGAAAATCAGTACAATATGGGGTATTATCTTGGTGATGGAATATACCCGGAGATATCTACTATTGTGAATACGATTAAACATCCAGATTCTCAGAAAAAAAAGAATTTTTCTGCTATGCAGGAGGGTTTCCGAAAAGATGTAGAACGCGGCTACGGGGTACTGTAAAATCAATTCGCAATCATCAAACAACCAGCACGAATGTGGAATCCAGACTTATTAGCATATATAATGAAAATTGTCATCATTCTATATAATATGATAGTGGAGGATGAGCGTTCATCCGGGGATTGGCCGCATGAGTATGATCAACGCAGCCACGGTGCACCGGTAAATATTTCTAGGCACAACACTGCTGAACTTTCGAGAATGATAAAGGACCAACGCAGACGTGCAGTATTCGACAAAGATACTCATATTCGTTTGCGAAATGACTTGATCGAACACTTATGGTCATATTTTGGTGATGATTAAAAATTAGTAAACCCTCTGGATAGGTTTTGTGGGTAAATCTCTTGTAAACCCCCCCGAGACAAAACTCGGCCGCTAGGGGCACCTAGGGGTTTAAAGGCTTGCTGCACATGCTAAGTGTAGTCACGATGCATGTGAAAGTGATTTTAGCTTTACTTATTAGCTCATGTTATTTTTAGATAGATCATAAATTACAAACTCATTTGCTAGCCGCTCGACGTCTCATTTGAAAATGGAGTAATGAGTTTGAGTTATTTAGAGAGATTTGATGACCAATTATGTATTTACAGAGAATTCATGCTAAGTAGTAAGTTTTTAAAAATACTAGCCGTTATGTCTCTCTCTTTATCCTATAAATACATCTGTGTTCTCTACCAAATACCACACACACCTAGCTTCATACACTCTAAAAATTCCATTTAATAATCTCCTCTTTGTAATTCACTTCATACCTCTACCTACAAACATGGCAACGACGTTCTTCACATCTTCGAAGATTAATCAACACAAAAGAATTGTATTCTTCCATCACCCTTAGGATCTCGAAATGAGGTTGGTACTTGAAATCTGAACGTTTCCATCTACTCCATTCCTCCAGAGATCTGGCAACAACTTCATCATCAGTTTCATTATTAATTCTTCTTTCATTCACCTTAGCGGTTAAAGAAGAAAATTCTAGTACTTCCCTTGTGATTTCCACATATCGACAAAAAAGGTATGCTCTGTTCCGGTTATTGGGGTTACCGGTTTCATTACAAAAGTTAGCATGAATATCTTCTAACCATTGCATGCTCATTGAACCATTCATCCGACGTTCATGACCCCTTGTTGGATAATGTAAGACTATGTTTATGCAATGCAATGTATGCAAAGTTATTTACTTTATTACCTAGTTATAATAGTATGACAATATCTTAGTTCATACATATTCCAACAGTTGCTTACACATTTATTGAAACTTAACCTTCTTACATGTTTAGCATAAATAGTATTTGTTTCCAATGGATTCAGGTTTTTTAGAAGTGAGCCGCTTCATCTTACCATCACAACATGGATATGTGCATGGTAAGAGGTCGGTTCTGCAGTTATAAGCCATGTGATCAGCTTCCCCACATGAGTAGCAGTAAAATTACTTCTCTTGTAACCACTTTTTATCATCTGGTAAAGTTGGTGGTGGGTGGTGGAATACCTTGGTGTGAAGCTACATAAGCATCTAACCAGATGAAAACTCCACAGTAGTTGCACTTCACATAAGGTTGAAATCCAGTATTTCCTTTTTTTGCTTTTCTAAGAAACAGGTACCCCTTGCAGTTGGTTAGTGTGTATTTTCTACCTTCCCAAGGACAATATCTGGCAACATGACCAGCAAAAATACAAAGAAAACACTTGGTAATTAGTGATGAGCTTGAACCCTCCATTATGTATGTTTTATTTGAATTTTTTTCAAGAATTGTGTTGTTTGTACAGTGATGAGACTTTGCAGGTGATGGTGGTGGAATAGGGTATGGCAACGTTCATTTTATAACTGAAGTGCCAACGGTCATTTTTTTGAAGAAAGTAAAATCAGACCGTTGTATCTGAATTAATCTTAAAAAACAAAAAAAAAATGAAATTTGTAATAAAATTATGATACATTAAAAGATAACAATATATCGGTTAAAAATAAACTGAAAACAACTAAATTAATTCATAAAAGTTGAAACTTAATATGACAATGCTAATAAGACTGCCCTTCACAAAGATTTAAGGTATTCCAAGAATCCTTTATGATTGGTTAAATCTTTTCTTCAAAATTTCTGTCTTCCTAAGTTCGATGTATTGTTTTGATACATCATCCCTCCCGGAGAGATCCATCGTCATTATACGAAACTCTTATTTTGCTTCTTTCCTATCTAGTTTTGCTGCAAACTCGGCTTCTCTCTGCGCCATCTTCATTTGTGTTTGTTCTGTATATTTGGTGTTGAAGTTTTGTTGCTCTCTATAAATATTTTCCATCATTTCCTGTTGGACGTTAAATTTTGCTTTCCCTTTTGTCTTCTGCCGTTTCGCCTATTTTTTTCCCATTGGACGGATACATGTGTTAGGGATATCTCCTATGTCTTCATAGCCACTCATCTAGGCTTAAGTCCTGTGTTTCCCGGTTGTCCTCACCGCTTTCGTAATCTGACTCAGCTTGTGATGAATCAAAAACAATTGTCGATCATCTGGAATATTATCTAACATAACTGTGTAACACTCTTCGTGCTTAAAACTTTTCCAACCATTAGCTTTCTTGAAAAGCCTCTTTAATTCTGCAATCTATTTTTTGAATTCAATTTAGTGGAGGATATACAATTCGAAACATTAATGTAATGGTCAAAATTAAATGAGTAGTTACCTTATTTTCGGGGGCCCATCCAGTATGATGTTTCACATTCCACTTCCGCCTCATTTGCAGAGAAAAGTGCCACATCTTTACTTATAACTTGAAATCGCTTCTGAAGGGAGGTCCAAGTGCGTTGTGGCATCGAAGGTATTGCTTCTTTCATCTGATTTAATATACGAGACCATAATTTTTCTTCTGATTGATCGGTACCAATACTACAATCTTGAGATATTGAAAAATGAATTGTACACATCGTTACATCTTCAAATGTAGAAAAATTTGGACCTCGTAGTCTTGATGGCGGCATAATTCTAATCAATTCGCAAACTTATTAAATGAAAAAGAACTTAATTATTTTCGAATACTAACTAGATAGCAATGAGTGAGTTTAGTAAAATGAAATTGGATTAGTATTCCATATATAGTGTAAAAATATAGCCGTTGTAACGGCAACAGTTAAATCAACGGTAACATCTCAACTGTACAATCAACGGTATTCTAGGATCTCGCCTGGTATTGGGCGAAGCTCTGGAGTAATGCACGGACACACCAAATCATAAGCGGTATTCTAGGACCTCGCCTGGTGTGGGGCGTATTTCTAGTGCACCGTTTCGCTTAGGCGTATCTCTAGCGCACCGCCTGGTTGTGGGCGTGATCCTAGTACCCCGTTTCATCAGACGAACCCCCAGAATAACGCTTGACCAGGCGAACTACTAGCTTACCCCCCGTGTTTCTGAATGTTGTCCCAGAATAACGCTTGGCTCTGGGCGAATTCCTACGACGCCGCTTAGCATCAAGCGGTACACTAGGAGCCCGCTCTACTATAACTTGTTTACTCGGGAAAAATGACTAATTTTCATCAGCTACATTCGATTTCTTCGAGTATCCACCGCTTTTGATTGACCCACTACGCCTCACTTTTTCGAAGTAAAGATCAAAACTGATCTTTAATCAGCCTTATGATCGTCCCATTATGAACGTTCTTATTATTCATCAAAATTCTACTATTTAACTTTAATTATAAATAAAAATAAATAAAGTAGCCCCAATTGATTGTTTCAGCCAAAAAGGCCTCAAAACAAAAGAGAAGAGAAAGAATTTTCATAACTGCAAGGTCCTATAACCTACGAATAAAGCCTTAATCATAGGCAGTGGATTATGCTTGTCATGTCGTACATACAACGATAAAAGCTATACACTTTTTAGCTCATTGATACTTTAACGCAATTGATGGAATGATGGTGAAGAAACCTTTCGTAAAGCTTCAGTTAATTATACTACTAATTTTCACTAAAATCATGGACGACAATATACTGGGTCACATTACCAAGGCTACTCTAATCGGTAAGGGCTGAACCTCATTTCTGATTCAAGGGTGTGAGTTGTATTTTTCAATTAACAATGGCATCACAAGTACCAAAAACTGTCTTCCTGGTCAGGCCCTAAAAGAGGAGGAAGGAAAAACAAAAGAATAATTGAGTGCCAGTTTATTTTCAAAGGGACCTTTAAATAATTAATCCATCAATCCTTTGGTGACGAAGGATATTCTAAAATTGTAAATGATAAAATTATCTTTTTTTTATTTAAATTATGTTATGTTATCATTTTTATAAATACTTTACTAATTATTTATTTTTATTTTTAATATATTTTTTTTATTTTTAAAAAATTAATTTTAATTTTATTTTTAATTCATTTGTATCAGGATCGGCTAGATTTTTTTAATATCTCCTAGCCGAACTTTCAATATGTTCTTCACATTCGAAGAACAGATGGAGTTCGGCTAAGTCGATCTTTTTTTATAGCGGAACCTAGATTTTTTTTTCTTGACGAACCTAGTTCGGTTATACGAAGAATGACTGAGTCGATTTTTTCCCTAGCCGAATCCAGATTCGATTTGTTTTGTTTTTTCCTAACTGAATCCAATTCAGTTGGTTTTTTTTTTCCTAACCGAACCTTAGTATGTTTTTCATATATGATAAACATACTGAGGTTCATATGTTTTTTTCATAGCCAAACTCTAGTATGTTCTTCATTGCGAAGAATGGATTGAGGTTTAGTTAGGGAAATAAAATTCTAGTCGAATCGAACAAAAAAATAAATTAAAAATAATTACCTAAAAAGATAAAAAGGATTATGATTCTTTTTCTTATAAATATCATAAAGATATTTGAACTATTATTATAAATATATGGATAAAGGGTTTTCATATTTACTTCGTACTGACGTAATCCCTTTAGAGATAGTCTTCGTAAAAATGGAATGGGCGGAGAAAGATCATTCAAAAGGAAAATGGGGATGAATAGTTATTTCAAAAGGAAAATGTTTATAAGAATAATATTTTGGTGGTGTTTTTTCTTAACGAGTCTGTGAAATTTTTTTTTTACTCAAATCAGGAAACAAGTTAATTATTTTTAAAGTTGGAGAATGAATTTCAAAAATATGAATCTTGCTAATCAATAATTTTTTACCTAAAATAATATGACAGATCCTTTTTTAGTGATATGTTGTTTTATTTTTATTTTGTCTTAATGATCACATCAATTTTGTATTTATAAACTGTGTATAGCCTATTTATTATTATGTTTATCATTCTCCCTTTTACAAAATGAAGATTTAATAGGAAAAAAAAAGAAACAAACAATATACAAAGCTGAAAAATACTTAAAAGAGAATATTTTAAACCAAATTGAAAAAACAACCACTTAGATTTATTTTTTTCAAAATTACAATGTATTAGCTATTAACGATTGCATAAACGAATTAATGATCGTACCTTTTAAGCTTTTAATAACTGTCTAATCGAACGAAAGGAACAACTGCATTTTACGCTATTAAGTCTTCAATACTCGGGGATGAAAGTATGTTATACGATGGGGACAAACTTGGTTTTACCAACTAAGAACACTAATTTTTTGTGTTAATAGAAATTAGGGGCTTTAGGCGTTTAGAACTTCTACCACACAGTAGTCATAATAAACACCATAAAGAGATGTATGTATATAGCTTTCAACACCCTAAGGGATTCAAGCTCTTGGATTTGACCATGCAAAAACATGGACGCTCAATCGGGTCGGGCCCATATGTTCAACATCTCCTCTCGCATACCCAACGTCCAAATACGCTTCCTAATAGTTATTTCAAATAAAGAATATTGGATGTTTGAACCAGATTCATTCAACTCTACAAAAGTCTACTAATCTAAGCCTAGTTCTTTCTTCACATTTAACCCAATTTCCTCTTCTCTAATCATCTATTATGTTGGGATATATGTTTTAAATTTTTTATTTTGTACTTTGATAGTAACATTTAACTTCTAGTCTAGTGGTAAAGGATTTTAGGCCTTGTAAAGTTAATCACAAGATCAAACCTCTCCTTCTATATGTGCACATACCCGTACGTGCATAACATTAGTCCGGGAACGGGGTTTTGGGAGGTCTCTTGAATTTAAAAATTATTTTTGCTCTTTTTGAAAAGATTTTTCAAAACGTTTTTATTGCCCTTACGTTTTTAGTTGTACTAATTATGGTATGATTTATTTGTCCGTTTTTTTACTGTTGAGTGAATTTTTATGGTGACAATTAATTCAATATGTTCTCTATCCATTCCTGATTTTTATTTTTGGGCATTAGAATCAGATTTTGAGAAGCAGAAGTATTACAAGTTTTCGTTTTGTTTTATGGTGAATCAAGAGACTAGGGTTCTGAGCAAGATTAGAAATCGTGAAAGTATTCAATCTCATATAGTGTGCGTGATATATTGAAAGAGAGTTTTGTCGGCTATTTTATCCGGGGGACGTTGTGACGAAGAAAGAACTGCTTGCACAAAACTCAAGACAGAGCCACGAGACGTCTTAAAGAGAGCGATATGGTCGTGACTCAACTGTCATCTTGTTTTTTGTGTTTAATCTTTGTTTTGCAGCTGTGAAATCAACAGTTGTTCCAACAATTTTAAGAAGTTCTTTCTGCCATGGAGAACGAAAAAAAAATTGTTGTTGATATCAATAAGCCTTTCAAGTTTGAAGGACTTCACTTCAGAATATGGAAATAAAAGTTGTTCTTTTATCTCAAACTGATGAAGCTGCACATGATGGTGATCTCCAACAAACCAGCTGATCCCAAAGATGCAGCTGTTACTGTTTCTAACGTTGCACCTACTGCAGGTGCAACTCCGCAACCAACTGAAAAACCTGTTGTGACCCAAAATGCTGAAGAAAAACAAAAAGCCAATGACGAATGGGTTGATGATGATTTTGATTGCAAAAACTATATCCTTAATGTTTTATCTGATGATTTTTATGAATATACTCCACATTTGATAATTCTAAAGATGTGTGGAATGTTTTATAGAATAAGTATGATACTGAGGAAGCGAGATCGAAAAAATATATTGTAAGCCGCTACATGAAATATCAAATGGTGGATGAAAAACCAGTTGTTGTTCAGGCTCATGAACTTCAGAAAATAGCTCATGAAATTCTGACTGAAGGTATAAAAATTGATGAACAATTTCAAGTAGCTGTAATGATTTATAAGTTGCCTCCCACTTGGAAATATTTTTGTAATGCTTAGCGTCATAAATCTAAGGAATTTTCTCTAGAAAGTTTGACTGTTAAGCTCAGGGTTGAAGAAGAGGCACAAAAACAAGATAAAAAGGAAGAGATTCTTATTGTTTCACACAATAAAAGTCATACTCAAGCGAGTTTGAAACCTAAGAAAAATATTATGAAACCTAACCAGAATCACAAGAAAGGAAAACCTATCAAAACAAGTACCAAAACCCATAAAAAATGAACATAATTTTAATTCTGAATTTATTTGTTATGTGTATCGTAAACCAGGCCATATGGCTCGGAATTACAGGAATAAAAAACGCAACAATAACGCACAAGCTAATGTTAAGAAAAACGTTATATTTTCCATGGTTTCAGACCCAGAGTTTTACATGATTGGTGGATCCGATGGGTGGTGGATAGACAGTGGTGCTTCACATCATTGTTGTTTTGATAGGTCCGTATTTAAGAGTTGTGCAGAAATCAAGGATAAGAAAGTGTTGTTGGGAGACTCTCACACTACTATTGTGAAAGGTTCTGGTACGGTAGAACTGAAGTTTACTTCTGGTCGGACCCTTATGCTGAAAGATGTCCTTCACACTCTAGAAATGAGAAAGAACCTTGTTTCCGCCTATCTTCTCAACAAGGCTGGGTTGTATTAAACTATTGGATATGATCTTTACACAATTACTAAAAACAAAATGTTTGTAGAAAAAGGTTATGCTACTGATGAAATGTTTAAGCTTAATGTTGAAATGAATAAAATTGCATATTCTTCTATATGGTGTGTACTTTTCATGTTTGGCATGTTAGATTTTGTCATGTGAACAGTAGATCAGTAGATACTATGAGCAAGTTAGGTCTTATTCCTAAACTATCCACACATGATTTTAAAAAATGTGAATTTTGTAGTCAAACAAAGGTAACCAAGAGTTCTCATAAATCTGTTATTAGAGAATCTGAACCTTTAGAGTTAATACATTCTGATTTGTGTGAATTTGAAGTTGTAATAAATAGATATAGAAAAAGATATATCATGACTTTAATTGATGATTTCTCTAATTATACTTATGATTACTTGCTAAGTCATAAGAATGAAGCAATTGAAAAATTTAAGGTTTTTATTGCTGAAGTGGAAAATCAATTTGGTAAGAAAATTAAGAGATTTCGTAGTGATAGATGCACTGAATATGATTCTAAACCATTTACTGAAATTTATGAACCTTCTGAAATTATACATGAAAGGACTGCTCCTTACAACCATGAAATGATTGGAAAAGCTGAAAGAAATAGTCATACTTTTACTACTCTTGTGATTGCATGTTTACTTAATTCTGGTGCTGCCTCTTATTGGTGGGAAGAGATTTTCTTGACTGTTTGTTATGTTTTGAATCATGTTACAAATTTTAAAACAAAAATTTCTCCATATGGACTTTGGAAAAACAGAAAACCGAATGTTTCTTATTTTAGAGTATGGGGTTGTTTGGCTTATGTTCGTATTCCTGATCCTAAAAGATCAAAGTTATCTAGTAAATCCTATGAATATATGTCTTTGTTGGGTAAGCCCAAAACAGTAAAGCTTATAGATTTTTTGATTTTATTAATAAAGTTATTATTGAATCTATTTATGCGGATTTCTTTGAAGATAGATTTACCTTTAAATCTGGAAGTAATGGGGGGTCTCTACCTAGTGTTGCACCTAGTACAAGTTCTGAACTTAGAATAGAAGAATCTAGGGATACTAAAGTTGAACTTAGACGTTGATAGACACATATTTTGTGTCTGATTTGTTCCCAATTTGTATATTGTTAGAACTCAATTGTATAATAATTGTGTTATTTTACATGTTTGTAGGTATTTTTGGAAAATAAAGTTTTATGGAAAATCTGGCTTTAAAAGTTATAAAGGCACCCTCATTTTGGATAAGGGCACCCAAAAAAGTTGATAAAGGCACCCCAACTATTTGATAAAGGCACCCACCGTCAAGTTCAAACCAATTTTGGAGGGAATATGTCTTTCTCTAAACTGTATAGTTTGTTTCTGTGTTTTAGAGAGAATTTGTAGGAAATTAGGACAAGATTATCTTGTTACCTTATGAAGGAGTTTTAAAAATATGGGAAACTTGAAAAAAATCATAAGATATCTCGTCAAAATAAAAGAAGAAGAATAATCAGATAAACTCGGGTTTGATTTTAAAAGCTAGATCTGGAAGGAATATCGAACATATTGCTTTTAAATAAGGAAACAATAACACGGGATCACTTCGAGAAAGGAAATACAATCATCGGAAAAATCAGAATCACCAAGAGTGGGAAATAAAATATTCCACCATGAAGAGAAAACTATACTTCTCGATCTGGAATTAAAGAAAATATATTTGACGAGATTTGAAGTTGTATTGAGGTTGTAGTATAAATAGGGGTTGTGTAAGAAGAGAAAGGGAGGCTGGCTTCTGTCATAGAAGAGAGTTCAAAAAATTCAGTTCGAAAAAAAATCTTCTCTGCAACTCAGGCTTGAGGAAGAAGAAGAAAAAACGACTCTTCTAAACTGTCGTTAAAACCGTGATATATTCATTGATTCAGCCTCAATTTTCAACAAATGAGCCAAGGTTTCTTCAACAGTTCAACAACAGTTCAATGTTTAACGACACAAAGGGTCGGTGCTTCATTGTAATTTTCCTATAAAAATATTAATGAAATGGTTTCTTTTCTATTTTCTTCCATTCTTTTTGTCATGAATAGATAGAACCATCACCGGGACAATAGAGGAAGTCAACTTAATGATTGTGATATTTATAATTAATTCTTTTATGACTTTTTGCATTAATTTAAATTGATTTATGATTTTTCTTAATTGGTTGTCATTTAATTTGATGGATCATGCTTAGCTTAAGTGTTTTGATGGTCCATGTTTAGGACTTACAGTCAATGTTTTAAAAATCTACTTTTGGCAAAGAATCAAAGTCAATATTTTTATTATATGAGCCATAATTGTCTAGAATTAATGGATGAATAATTGGATATATCATGATTATGAAAAATAGTGGAATCCTGAGTCTCAGTCTCTCGTAATATTATTATTATCATATTTTAAATTTTTGCTAGTATTAAAATTTAAGGCTAAAATTAATCTTCACAAGTCTGAGTAACGTGCCTTTATTTACTACTATTACAAAACCATCAATTTTTGGCGCCGCCGGTGCGGACTTGTTTTTAGGTTATGGTTTTAAATATTTTTTGTTTTTTTTTGTTTTTAGGTTTAGTTTAGTTTAGGATTTAATTTATTTTTTTCAATTTTTTTATTTTAATTTTACTTAGGTATTTTCTTTTTTTTTATACGCAGGTAATATTCTACATTTATTGTGGAATTTCCTACCAAAAAAATGTAAGTAATAAAACCCAATTATTATTTTTTAGATTTTAATTTTGTAAATAAGTAAATTAGGAAATTAAGATTTCTTTTGTATATTTCTAGCTAGATCTTTATTTGATTTTGTAATATAAATAAATAATAAAAAATACGTGCACACACCAATTGCATCTTCCGGCACCGAATTTTAGGAAAACATGTGGGATAGTAAGCTGAACCCTTTGGGCGTTATCAACCGAACCAACACGATCCTTAGCCTCGTACCTTTGACCAGTCTTTGATTGTAGGTATATTTTTGTTAAGGTACCCTGAGCTTACCTGATTTAGTCGAACCTGCATTTGCACGTGCACTATAAAAAAATGTCAAACTGGTATTACGATAGCCAATACAATGAATAACCGACTGAGTTTAAATATGAAAATTATTCTTACTATGACCATAGTGTGGATAGTAGTTGGGACCGTCATGGCTCATACCATGACGATCCCAATTACTATTCGTACATGCACCAGTCATATGAACGTGAGAATGAAAAAAAATCGAGTTTTTTGTCTTTGAAGGATTCCCTCAAGCAGTCGCAAGCTAGTACTGTTTCTTTCGAAAATTTCACCAAGCAGATGCGATCTAGTACTCCTTATGGTGACCAAAATACTTCTCTAGAAGAATCACTCGAGCAGCGACGAAGTACTCCTTTGAACCTATTATGCCTCTAGAAGAAGCACTCACGCAGTTAACTGAGTCGACAAATAGGTTTGAGTTAAAGAAGAAGGAAAGAATTGTAGCGATGAGAATTGCCCAAAATAATCTTAATTGTCAATACAATGTTTCCAATATTACCCTTGATAATAATGATGAATATTTACCTAATTAGAGGAAGAGGTTAAAATTGAAAGCACTACTAGTTTAGATAAGGTTCAACCATCTTCATATTATTATGATAATAAAGAGAGTATTGATGAAGAGTTTGAAATCAGTAGTCATAATGATAAGAAAATTTTTACACCATTTGAGCTTCATGATAATAATGATGTTTCTAGTTCCAATCCTAATAATGTTAATGATTATTTACTTATTCAAGAGGAAAAGAATTTAACTAGAGATACCAATGTTATATACGGTGAAATATTTCTTGTTATTATGAAGACGATGATGGTTTAGAGGAACGAGTTTATCCCGAGACTAGTATTTTAGAGTCCAACGATTAGGGAACAATAGTCTCAAACGAAGATGATAGATTCGTAGAAAATTTAAATGTGAGTGAAGGTATCCCACCTGTTGATTATAGCCTTGATAAAGTAATTGATCATTTTCCTAAATCTAATAATTTAGAAATTAAGGAAATTGTGCCTTTTCCATTTTAAGAGATTATCTTCAAGAACTGTTGAGGGTGAATATCATTTCCCCCGTGGTAATCCTTTGACTTTTATAAAGGTCCCTTGCTTGAGACTTGACATATGTGCCTCTACCAATTTAAGAGATTATCTTCAAGAACTGTTTCCCGAACCTAATGATGTCCAGAAAGAAGTTCAGTCGTTGGAAACCCATCCCCTGGTTGATGTGGTTTACCCAGGCAATGTTACCAAGATTGAATTTGCTTTCCCACCAAAAAATTTTCTTCCAATTGTGGCAATGTTTAAATTTTGAATATGTCAGTTATTAAGTTTTGAGACTAAACCTAATTACTTTAGGAGATTAGAATCGACACATTATCAAGAGAATGACTACCACTTTCATATATTCCATTACGGTCAACTGTATAAGTCAAATCCGATTGACTTTAAGGATCCAAAATTATTCGATTATTGTTATATGATTTGTAAATTATGACTAATCCTTTCTTGGTATGGCTGAAGACTTTAAACTTAGCGCTTTATGGGAGGCAACCCATATGCTTTTGGTACATGGTGTCGGTAATATCTTTCCCTATCTCTTTTTACTTTGCTCTATATTTTTCTTTGTTCATGCATTTATTTCATCATATTTAGAACATCGAAAACTATGTTCAATTTAAGTTTGGGGGTAAGGGAGCAAAATTTAAAAAACTTAGTTGTACAAAAAACTCCAAAATTTAGAAACTTGCGAACAATTCAGGATGACACTAACCATTCTAAGTAGATGGAAACATAACTCTTATCTATAGGAATTTGTGTGCTCAACTAAATGGTCTATTCATAGAGGGACCAAGCTCAGGTGTTAAAAATAACATGATAGTTGTCACCATATCTCGAAGTTGTCACCATATCACGTTCTGTTTTTATTTTTGCAACTTTATATGTTTTTCTAAGTGATTTGGTGGGGCACTAGTATCATCTTGTTATCGCCGGGATGAAGTAGAGTGAGGGATTGAGACTAAGCCTCATTATTTTAATTAAACTTGACCGTTAAAAAAATAAAAAATTATTAAATTAAAAAAAATTGACACTTGGATAGCAATATGTGTGTTTTCTCCCTGTCTTCGTCGCCTAAGCAAGCATGGAACGCAGGATCCATGAGAAATATCATGTAATCTGCTGAAAGGGAGCATGCGCTTGGATTCAAATGATCCAATCATGTTGTCAATACATTCAATTAAATAAATATGTATATATATATATATATATATATATATATATATATATATATATATAAATCGACTGTGGGAGCCCTTGTATATACCAGCCGAGTTGATACTAGAATTACGATTCAAACCAGTAGGTGCATATCTCAATTCATTAGGGTTCATCTTGGCACGATGTTCATACAAATATTCTGGGAAACACCATTCACCTTAGTCAACATGCTGTAGACACCCCAATTTTACACATTTAAATGGTCAAATTCATTATTTTGATGTGTCTTGGAATTGTGCAAAATCAACATCAACCAGTCTTGTAAAAGTAAAGCCCACATAGCCCATTAATAAGAGAAAGGTAAAGCCATTAAAAATTTTGAGCTAAAATTCATTTTTACCCTGATCTAGATGATAGAGGGCCTTGTGACGAGTTTGTAGCCTTTTAAATCACCCAAATCCGAGGTCCAGAGATCAAGATACGTCTGAAATGATAAAAAAAATATGAGAATCGGGCCAAAAAACAATTATTAGGCCCATTACAGGCACACTGAGGCCTTGGCTGAATTTTCACTTAAAGAACCCTATATTTTCACTAATTAGCCACCATTATCAGCTTTGTTTGCAAGTCTTTCCATAATAATAAAAATCCTATAAATAAATGAGATCTTTTTAATGGTAGAAATAATATTGGATAGTATTAAGAATTATAAGAATAATATTTTTCAAAACGGGAAATGATATTTAGGTTTTTGATTCGGACCGTCGATCAAGATTTTTTAATCCTAAGGTTGTAGTTAATGAGCAAAGACTATAAGTAGTGGGCTAGTTTTGGTGTTAGAGAGTAGAATTAGTGTTGGGAGGAATGGGATTAGAGAAACAGAGAAACATTAATTTGATAAATTTTTTGCAAGACTGGACGGCTATTTTGCACAACTTCAATAGAGCATTAGTTGGTTTTCTTTCATCTCGGGTAACATCATTTTGGATTGCGAGAACAGGTATCTCTATTCTTATCTTTTTTTTAGTCCATGTAATGCTTACTTGCTATCAATGTAAAAAGATCTGATGATGAAATAATAAATTAAAAAGATGCAAACCATCTATGTCTCCATGTCATGTGTTGATACTTTAGCTTATCATCACAATATGTATTCCCGTAGTATAGCAAACATGGTAGTTGGTGTCTGTTTAGTCTAGGGGATAATTATAGTCCAGCATGTTAGGGTATCACGCATATCAATTGTGTAGTTTAGCTAGGAACATCTTTAGTATTATTTGAGGTCCAGTATCTTTAGATTTCCTAGATCTTATTTTTTGCATTATTGGATTGCATGATGAACCAGCCAGTAGAATTTGCTTTGGTTTCTCTTTGACGCAATAAATATAATAACATGATCAGTTCTGTTTTCTATTATATGATCAGTTCTGTTTTCGGACCAAATCGCATAATAGGGCACCTGAAGGTTAAAAGGTAATTCGTCGTTAGTTCACGTTGTCATTTCATTAGCATTCGTATATAGTGTCAATTAATCATCTGTCTTTGTTTTTGCTTCGTGTTGTGTCAAGACCCTGAACCCAAATTGTTAATTAGAGACCGGTTTTTAACCAGGCGAACTAGGTACCTAACACCTTCCTAGTCCGTAACTAAAATCCCGGACGTAGAACCTCTATATTTAGACTATGTGCCTTGTAAAAAGAAAGTTGTCGTTTTGGTGACTTTTCTAATTTAGGAACTAATTCTCCTAAGTTTGGTGGCGACTTCGATAATAATAAGATGTGTGTGTTCAGCCATTTTGGAAACTTAGAGATTTTAACGAGTTCCTTCCCGTAGATTTCGACGGTATCTACACATGCACCTTCGATTTTTATATTCATCTTCTTAATCTATTCATGTGATTGTGGTTTGTTAGATTCCGAGAATGGTGGTTCATTGTAAAACTTTCTGAGTAGAGATTTTTTTATTATTATATATGAATTTTATTACGCTTGAGTGGAAATTCGTGTATAACAATTGGATTCATATAGTGTAATGATTCTCATAGCCGAAGAGTTTAGTAGCCAACTAAATAGCATGTTTAGTGTCTACCCTTAATCATTCACAAGTAGCTAAAAGTTGAGTAAAGATTTTGTGGGTACACCTCTTGTAAACCCTCCCGAGACAACACTCGGTCACTAGGGCCACGTAAGGGTTCAGAGGCTTGTTGCACACGCTAAGTGCAATCACGATGCCTACGACAGTAGGTTAGGATTTTCTAGATTAGATTTTTCCGAGGACTAACAAATACTAAGTTTGGAGATATTTGATAGACACATATTTTGTGTCTGATTTATTCATAACTATATACCCCACTAGCACTAACAGTACCCCTCTAACCGTATAAATTAGTTAAGATACAGTTAACATGAAAAACCTGAAATTATTTTTAATTTTTGTTGTACATACCCCTCTATCTCCTTTAACCTAAAGTACAGTACTTTTACATTTCTTCATCTTCCACCTCCATAGACAGAACCACCACCACTTCAGTGTTCTTCAACGATATCATCAAGGACATACAAAAATCTTAGATTATTTCATGTTGACCTAATTAAAAAATTTATTCAAAGTTTACTCAACAAATTACTCTTGTTGTTCATTTTCATAATCAGATCCTAACCTAGATTTCAATTTCGGAAAATTTTGCCTGCAATGACCAAATAAAAATTATTAACGAAATCTAGGTTTATTTAAATCGATGAATGAAAATCCTAATTTTGGATCTAAAATGAAATTTCTTAAGATTGAGTGAAATTTGATTCAAATCCCTGTTTCTTTTATTAGTCAGTAATGAAACCAAACCTAGTACTTATCTGACTTTTTTTTTT
>JAJJMC010005941.1:3214869-3308070 GCA_023531435.1 Papaver californicum
TCGGACTTATGAAGACTGATTTTAGACTAGAAAATAAATAAAAGATAGTGACAAAATTACAAGGGACTAGGACTCAGAATTCCACCGATTTTCACATTCATGTGGTACAAATATTGATTCTTAACCATTTAAGCTCTTTTATGGACTTTTTTTTTTGTATGCCAGAAGTAGATTTTTGAAATATTGATTGTAAATCCTAAGCATGGACCATCAAAACACTTAAGCTAAGCATGAATCATAAAATTAAATGACAACCAATTAAGAAAAACCATGAAACAATTAAAATAAATGCAAAAAGTCATAAAGAATCGAATAGAGTTACCAAACAAGTGTGGAAAATAACTTCCTCCATTATCCCAGCGATGGGTTTATCTCATCACGCCCAAAACACTCTCAAAAGATAGGTCCATATATCAAAAGTGCTTGAGAAGAAGAAAAGTACAAAAATAACTGACCAACTGAGTCGCAAAATAATTAAAATGATTTATTGAATCTACGACATACTCTAGACGCAGTTGGAAAAGGACTCTTTGTATTAAAACCGGGAACTGTTGTTTTTATTGTAGAAAAAACTGTTGTTATAACTTATAAATTTGAAGAATATACAACGGAATCAACAACAATTTTCTACTTTTAGTCACGGTTTCTTCATCTTCTTCACGTGATGAATTTGCAACAGCAGCAGATTTTTATGGAATTTGATTTCTTCAAATCTGGCCTCTGCCATCCCCCCCAAAATGATTTACTCGACTCTTTATTTATAATAAAACATCCCTATCACTCCAATAACTGCCCCAAATCTTTGAAGATCTTCTCCAAATCTTCCCTCTTGATGAAAAATAATCACAAACATAAAAGCATGACCAACATCTTTGATTTTGTTTCCATATTACCTATCGAGAACAAGATGCTATTTCCTTAATATGAACTCGAGAATATATTTGCAATCTGTTTCCTTGTAAAACTCGAGTTACGATCGGAAATAATACCTCCTTGTTTTATTGCGAGAATCCTATCCACGATTTTGTTTTGATTTTTTAAGCTTCCCTAAACATGTAAAACTCTTCCTGATTTGGACAAAAGTATTTTTATTTTCTTAATAACCCAAAGATCTCATTTAAATTCTTCACAAATTCGTAGAGCTTATCATGCTGAAGCAAGTTTTATTAGAAATCGAAAGGTGGGTGCCCTGAACCAAAGAATGGGTTCCTTTATCCAATTATTGGGGTGCCTTTAACAATTTTCCAGGTGTCTTTATAACTTTTGATGGGGATGTTTTTAGCACTTTTCAAGTCTATTTTTCCACGATCATTTATTCCGTAAAATACCTAAAAACATAGAAAAATCATTATATTAGTACAAGAATCGAGTAGTAGCAATGTAAATATGAGAACAAATAAGACATATAAATGTATCCATCACTGCTTCTCCTGGACGCGCCACAAACAAGAAGCAACGCCTTCGAAGATGCATTATTCCTCTGAGCTAGGCTAACCCTAGCCTTTCTTTCCATTAACGCCAGGCTAGCACTAGCCATTTGGCTTAGCCTCATATTGGCGTTAACTCCTTCCCTAGCGCTAACGTCCATGGCTAGCAGCGTCCATGCCTGGTAGTGTCCTTGAGCTAGCGCATCTCAGCCTAGCGCGTCCCCGAGTGCAAGCGTCCATGGCAAGTGCGTCTCGGAAGCAGCGTCCTTGAGCGCAAGCGGATCAGCTAGCAGCGTCCATGGCTAGCGCCCCAGCCACAGAGTCCTTGAGTACAAGCGTCTCGGCCACAACTAGCAGCGTCCTCGAGCACAAGTGCATCCCAGCTAGTAGCATCCTTGGCTAGCGTCCTTGAGAACAAGCGTCATTGGCCAAAAGCGTATTGGTGCTAGCACATTAGTGTTAGATATCATTGAATTAGTTAGCTTCCTTGACCTAGCTGGCTTCCTTGAGAAGTGCTAACTTCAAACGTCCTTGGCGCTAGCTTCTTAGAAATAGCATAATTGGCTCTTCCTAGAAATTAGCACATTAGTCATGCTCCTAAAACTCTAGCATATTAGGTTTTGTGCCTAATAGAGATACCACATACCATTTGCAATAAGAAGCTAGTGCTGGCTTTGCTAGCTGCTTCTCTTAGAAATACGTCATTTTTTTTACTGGCCTAATCTTATACTCCATTTGTCCCGGTTTAGTTGAAGGTTTATGTATTTTCACGAAGATTAAGAAAAATAAGAGAGACTTAATTTTTCCTAAATATACCCTTTAATAACAATTCTTAAAATATTTAAATCTCCTAGTTTTTTGTTCCTTGTTTCTAGTGTCTAATTCCAATGCAGGGAAAAATAAGGAAAACTTGGTAAAAAATATGAAAACCTTCATCTAATTTGGCACTTGAAAAAAACCATTCCCCTTCATCTAAAATGGGACTGACGGAGTATGATTATCTAATAGGCCTTCTTGTTTTAGGAGATCTTTATAATTTTGTCCTCAAACGTCTTTCAGACTTATGCCATGCTATTTCAAAGTTAGTATACGACTAATTAAACTTACCAGACTCGATGCTGATCAGTCTAATTACAGATTCACTAAGCTGCGCGACCTACCTCACTGACTTAGCAAGTCATTTGACTTGACTTGACCTAATCAAAACAGTAGTGGTTCACGACTCCACTATCATCCTACGAGATATCAAATACAACACATGGGGGGATTCTCATTGGGGTATTGGTCTACATCGTGTGTTGTGGCAACACATCCACGAACAAAAAGGTAACAAGTAGTGAGACAGTTACAGAGCAGTTGAGAGGACGAGGGGTAGTGGTTATACAAGTCTTCCTTACTTTCCGGACATGACTCCACTACAATCTCCGCAATTATCACTTCTCCATCTCTCCCTAACTTCCACCACTTATGAGAAATCAATGTGTCTTCTCTGAAAATATAAATAGATGGATTCATCTATTCGAAACAAGGACCAAGATATACCGAGCGATTTATCCCAGAGATAATCCATTCAAAAATACACACTGAGATTTCTCAACCTTCTTTACTTCCCTCCCCTAAGACCTACTTAATCTTCTTCACCTTTGTGATCGAAGCAGGATTGAACGTCCATTTCTTAGTTTAGGCTCGTCCTGTACGATTTTGATCTCTCGAACCTACTTGAAAGTACCATTTTGCAGTATATTTTTTTTCACCCTAAAACAATATGATAAACTAATCGTACAAGCTTATATAAGTTTACAAATATTTATAGCAAGTTAAACTAACTGTATGTTGTTTACTTCAGATTTGGTGGTATACATATACCATTATTAGTCTACCAAGACTAAAGGAGTACATTACAAAGTATTTCCCATTTGTAGTAAAGTTTGAAGTCGATGACTGGGAAAAGAAGGTTCAAAACACCATTGATCAAGATAATATACATATGTGGAGATTCTAATGAATTAAAGGACCAAGCACAATGTTATTTGGAACCCCTATGAGGATTATGAGGATTTACGTTCTGATGTAGCCATTGAGATCATAGAATTTTTACCACAACACGTGTTGTTGTACAATCAACTCAAAGATATTGGTGTCTATTTTTTTGGGAAGAGATGTACTAAACAATTAGTTGGTGCATATGATATCCCTAAAAATCCTCAACCAGCAACCGTCTTGGGATCAGATTACATAAGAAAAAGGAATCGGGGATGGAAAAGATATGATCAAGTCTGGACACTTTGTGGCGAAGGTGAATACGACCGATGGTACAAATCAGTCGCTAAGCCGATAATTAATATAAATGCTATGGACATCTATGGGATGGATATTGCCCCAATAGGAAGATGAAGCTCGGGTTTTCCTTTACTGACACAACCATCACCATTGGTTCCAACTTTAGTCGTTTATCCTTCGGAAGAACCTTCTACTTCATCATCCCCTCCAAGAGGACCTTCTGCACCTTGTTCTTCATTTGTTGGGTCCGATTTTCCATAATTGAGCTGGGAAATCGAGACCTATATTCTCCAAGGAGAGTGTAAGACAATTCTAATTGTCTCGCAAGGTATGGAGCGAACTAATTCTTATACGTGCATATCGTCCTCTTATGATCAATTGGTAGAACATTCGAACCAAATGGAGTTAAGATATTAGTTAAATGGACGTATGTATAACCAACAATTATGGGTATTGACGGAGCATCAGTCCCTATCTAGGGTGACTTTATGGACTATCACATTCCCAGGGGGGAAAGAGTGCGAAATACACAACCAGTTCAGACTTGTGATTTCCTTGGATCTGAAGATTAATCTCAACCAGGAGAAAGCCAAGGCTTTGGGGATTTGTTGGACTAGGCCATTATGATAGGAACTGAACTAGGAATGAGTAGTTATGTTTTATTCAATATTTATAATTGAAATTGAGATTAAGAAATTAACTATTTATGTAATAACAACTAATCTATAAAAAGAAACTACTAATTTTATTAAACATTCAATTAAAATTTAACAACGTCTTTTCTTAGAGCAAACTACATTAAGATTATAGGAAACTATATCATTACATTGAAGCAAAATACATAAAATTATAAAACTATGTTTATTAACATCCTTATTTAACAGTCGGCAGGTGGAGCATCTAGGAGGCAAAAGGGGTCGAATATGTGAAGATCTCTAAGGAATTTGAAACAAGCTTCGTATAGAAAAGGTTTTTCGTTAGATATCTCCCATATTCCTAGAGTTCTTTGGATTACTTAATCAGCAGTTTCACCATTAAACCTAGTGCGGTTAGTTTGCATTACATGAGCAAGAAAATACGTGACTGGATGACTAATTACTTGAAAACGACTCGATAACCCATGGGCATGATGGTTTTTCGGGTTCTCCATTTCTGCAACTAACGTAGTGAAAATATTTTTCCAAAAAGATGTGTGCGACATGGATTGGTCACTATGAACATTTCCTATGTTATGAAAAACATATACTTTGCAAAGAGCTAAATCCTATTCTTGAGTAAATTTTGGAGCACAAAATCTGGCAGCCTTAAAGTTTTTTTCCTACAAAAACTTAGGTTAGGAGTTTGAGATGGAAAAATTAAGATTGAAGTGAAAGTAGAAGAATTATTTAGTGGATAAGGTGTGATTTTAAAGTTGTTTGAATTTTATAAGGAGAGATTGAGAGCCGTTGGATTATAGCTGTTGAGATTCGATCGTTGTCGAATCAAGCTGAGCCGCTTGAGACGAGCCTCATCCTAGCATGGGCCGAGCAGTTTGTATCGATCGTCTCAAATTTTGATTCGATCAACTCAACTTGAGCCTCGATTAGAAAACCCCCCAAAATGCCAATTTTCCAACCCAAATTTTGGGTTTTCCAATCTCATTGTGGATGGATAATTGGCAAATTATACAATATACTCACCCCACTAGATCTGCTCTTACTGTGTTCATAGACCAATAAGCCTCGTTGTTCAAGTAAATTAGGTTTTATCCGCAGTTCCGTTAAGTAAAACGTCCCTAGATGAATCTTGTCATTTTATGTTCTTCGTCTGTGAAAAACACCTTTTAGAATCTGCATGTTGGATATTCTTCCTAAGAGCAAAGGCTATGGGTTGAGAGTTTTCATTCAAAGTGAATGAGTTTCACCAATAACAAATTAGACCCCACTATAGGTAGGGGAAAGAGCCTCATTCACCCAAAGTCTTTCATACACTCCTTCAATCGAATGAGTGGTCGCTAATCTTCACTAGACGAGTAAACTTCAACCGTCTATGAAAAACGGGGAATTTTTCCCTGTCCAGAAGTATCAGACGACTGAAGTTCACCAGTCTGGGTAAAAGTTCTTCCCAAATGGTTGAAGTTCACCCGTATGGAGGATATCATCAAAGTAAAATTCTAGTCGTTGCCAACAACTAGAAATGGCTTTGTTTTTTTCACCATCTATATATATTCCTCTCTACTCTTCCACCCAATTCACACCCAATTTTTTTTCATCTTTACTCTTCTACAATCATTACTTCCAAAACAAGAAAACCTAAAAAGCTACAAATTAATTTTTATGTGAAACACATATCGCAATTACAGGTAATGGTAGTGTAGGTGTTGGTCAAGCAAGAACCATTATTGGAATAGAATCGTTCCATTATTTGTAGCCAAAACAAATGGAAATCCAAACCTTAGAGAAAAAAAATCGTATTTGTGCTATCAAAAAATATGTCAGATAATTTGTCGGTATTTTCGGAAAATTATATCGAGGGAAAAGTCGTTGGGCACCCAAGGACTTGGTGAGTTTTTTTGTTTATATGTTTCCTTTATGTTGGTTAGTTATTATTATGACTTTGCACTAATTAGATATATTTACATTGTAGTCGATTCATGATCGAATTGAGTACTTGAAGGTTTTTAAGAAACCCTTTGGCTTTGATGAGTGCTATGAGTTATACAAACATGAACCATGTTTTGATTACAAAACATTTACCGATGTTCCGCCTCCCCCACCTCCCGCATAAACCGTAGTCCAAGATATTGACACCGATAATGATACAACTCAAAATGTGGATACGGATGCCGAAGTTACAACTAAGAAACAAAGAAGACCCGGAAAGAAATACCTCAAATCTCAAAAACAAGCAAAGTATCTCGGAGGAACTTCAAGCGATTCGGTTGATACCCTATTTAATGAAAGCAATGAAAAGCTCTTAACCTATCTCAAAGAACAAGAAGAATCTCAATCGCAACAATCAAAATAGGAGAATGAAAGACATAGGGAAGACAAATTAAAAAAAACGCGAGGAAAAATTTATGATGACCGATATATCTAAGTTAACTACGAAAGGTCGTCAATGGCTTCAACAAAAAAAAAAAGAGAAAAGAATTCGCTTATGTTGGTCCCCTTTTCTAACATTTATTTGAAAAAACCGTCTCAATCCACACTTATCTAAATAAGTCTTACAATTTTTATTTTACTAACAATCTCATAAAGTTTCTTCATGTGAGTGATTCCACCCCTAGATCGGATTTTAGGTTCGGTTTCCATTTTACACATATGCATTGTTTCCCCTTCCATTGAAGACACCCGAAAATATAATCGTTTCATTGAAGACACTCGAAGATTTAATCATATAACAAATATTCTACAATTACTTATTCATATTATCAATATTCTAAAACAATTATTCATTCATTCATTCATTCATTCATTCATTCATCCAAATCAAAAATCAACCACATTCAATCCTACAAAAATATTTCATTCCAAATCAACAACAATCATTCATACAAAACAATTTTATCTCAAATAATTCTTAAAACACCAACAAATTAAGATTTAGATCATACCGTAAGTGATGATCAATTGAAAAAAAACGTACAAAAATTGGAAGGAAACAAAATTAGGGAAAGTTTAATAAAAAAAATTAGAAGATTTAAATCTTATAAAAATACCTAAATTTAGGTGCAATAGACTCACCTTTGAATGATTAATGATGGGTTTGTGTTAATTTGATGATTGATTTGATGAAATTTGTGATTTTCGGAAGAAAAAAAAAATGGTAGTAGAAGAGTGAAGTAGTGAAGATTTGGTAGTAGAAAAGGAAAGAAATGGAGGTTAACATGAGAAATTGATGGAAATAGCCTAGAAACTCAGAATGTGGAAATTTTCCCCTCTGGATTTAAAATAAAATAAAAATACTTGGACGGGTGAAGTTCACCCGTCCAGAACTGATTTCATGCTAGATGGGAAAACTTCATCCGTTTAGCCTCTTTACCCCACTGCCCAATGGTGCAAAAATACCTCCTTTGTCCAGATATTCATTCGTTTTGAAAGAAATAGAATGTTTGAACACTTTATCCCATAGTCCTTACTCTAAAAGACGAAAAAGAAAAAAAAATGAAGGTGAATAGTTGTCCCAAAAGAGTGTAATCCACTTAAAAAAAGATTTTTAAACAGACAGTTTTGAACTGTTTTTTCCTAATAAATATGTGAAGAAATTTTTTTTTGTTTAAATCCGGAAACAAAACAATTATTTTTAAGGTTGGAGAATATGCTTCACAAATGTGAGTCTTGATAATCAATAACTTTGACCTTGCAAAATAACCTATAAAATTTTTTTTAGAAATATATATTTTTCTTTTTTGTCTTATTGATCAAATCAAGATTGAATTTATAAATTGTTTCTATCCTATTTTATTATTATGATAATCATTCTCCCTTATACAAAATGGATGTTTATTAGGAAAAGAATGAGAAACAAATAATATGCAAAGCTGAAAAACATTTAAAGAAAATATATCAAACCAAATTGAAAAAAAACCACTAGAATTTTATTTTCTTTCAAAATTACAATGTATTAACTATTAACGAATGTATAAACAAATTAATGGTCATACCACTTGACCTTCAAATAACTATCAATTTGAAAAAAAATAAACAACTTAATTCTACGATATTAAGTCTTCAATACTCGGCGATGAAAGTATATTACAAGATGGGCATAAACTTGGATGTTACCAACTAAGAACGCTAGTTTTTTTCGTGAACAGAAATTAGGGGTTTGAAGAGCGTCCATAAGGGCGCGAGTAAAACATGGAACATGGACCAAAGATCAAATATTCTCTTTGGTCCGTAAATGTGTAGCGCAGAGGCGCGACTGTATTTGAGGTTTAGTCGCCAAATTTCGCTGTAGCAGAGTAGATTTAGGAATTTTTTCGGAGTAAACATGGTTTAATCAGGCGGGCTCGTAGTGTACCGCATGGCATCAAGCGGCGTCGCAGTGTACCTCATGGAACGAAGAGTTATCCTAAGGTAACGCTTAGAAACACGGGCGATGTCCCAGGAATGCGCCTTGTCAAGCGGTAGCCTAGAATAATGCCTGACGAAACGGTGCTCTAGGCTCACGCCCATCAACAGGCGCAACGCTAGAATGCCGCTCAGTTGGAGCGTAATCCTAGGATACCGCCTACAGTCAAACGAAGCTCTAGGACTCCGCTCAGATATAGGCGAGGCTGAAGAAGAAGCAAATGATAATGGGGCGGGCTGCTAGCATCTCGCTTGGAATTCCAGGCGGGGCGCTAGCACACCGCCCATCCCATTCTACTCAAGTCGCACAAGCGCAACTCCTTCAGGAGCGTTGCTAGCCCTTCGCCCCATCAGGCGTGATTCTGGGATACCTCCCGTCTCTCGGGCGTGGTCCTAGGATATCGTCCAATACCATGCGTTACGTTAGGACTCCGCCCCTCATCGAGCATTACGCTAAGATTCCGTCTCGCGCAAGCGTTATCCTAGGATTTTTCCCGTGTTTCCAAGCGCATCGCTGGGACACCGCCCAACATCAGACGCATCGCTAGAACACCGCCTGACTATACACGGTTGTTCTTGGGCCGGACCAAAGACTAAAATTTTTAGTCTTTGGTCTTTTACTCTAGTCGACTCATTATGGTTGCTCGAAGAGACTAGAATTTCTTCAACACGGTAGTCCTAATAGACACCATAAAGAGATGTATGTATATAACTCTCAACACCTGAGGGATTCAAGCTCTTGGATTGGACCATACAAAAACATGGACACTCAATAGGGTCAGGCCCAAGTTTTCAACATCTCATTCGCATACTCAAACGTACAAATATGCTTCCTAATAGTTATTTCCAATAAAGAATGAACCAGATTATTTCCAAACATGAACAAATAGTGTGTTTGGTTAAAATAATTGGCGACGCAAGAATCCAATTATACTGAAATCGGGCCAATTCTCGGAATTAAACATAAGAATTTTTTGTGTTCTCAAATAATTGGATCACATTGGATCAAGGGCTATGGGAAATAGTAACTTCTCCAGAGTGAATTTTCTATCCCCAAAAGAAGTTACTATGAAAGAAGTAGAGTTCCAATTCAGATGAATTAGATCTCAAAAGTCTTTGTCTACTGCCCAAAATATATAATTTATTCAAACATAGATTTTTTGGTGCACAAGTGTTTTATACTTTTAGTTCGCATAGTAACGAAACCATTCCTTCACATATCCTCTCCTCCAATTTGAAAGGGATACAATGTTAAAATATTCTATTTTATTGCCATTAGTTTTACAATCGTGGTTTTTAATTGCAGCCTTTAATGAGTGGAGTTGAAACATGTCATAGAGAATACAAGTGAAAAGATATAATTACCCGTTGAAACATAAATTTTCCATTAGAAATTTTATACTTTGATTTTTTGTGCGGAGAAATACTCTTAATTTTATGAGAAAGAATTGTAAAATTCATCATCAAGCTTGATGATAAACTTATCTATTTATTTTATTTTCCGAATCGCTATTTTCAATGTTGAGTTTTTCTATAAAGGGTGTTTGGATACATATTTATGCTTCTCCAGAAGCATAAGTCAATTCCAGAAGTCATAAGCAAAAAGATTTTGCTTTACAAAAAGTAGACTTTTTTTCTTATAGAAGTCATTCTGAAATTTAGTTCCCAACCTAACTTCTGACATTTTTTTTTTCGATAATCGAAAAGCAACTTCTCAAGGTGTATGTGTATCCAAACATCCTCAATTCATCAAGCTTCTACTACTGACTATTTCACAAAGGCTCTATATCATTCCTAATCAAAATAAGGTTTCCATGGAGAAATCCTCACTATGTCTTCATACCAAATCAAACCCAGATTTCTTTTCCATTTATTCAATATGGGACATTTAAGCTTAACACATTCCACCTTTTCCCTGGATGACCAAAGTTAACTCTGAAAGGTCGTCAATGGCTTCAACAAAAACAAAAGGAGAGAAAAGAATTTGCTTATGTTGGTCTCATTCTCTAACATTTATTTGAAAAAATCGTCTCAACCTACACTTATCTAAATAAGTCTTATAATTTTCATTTTTACTTACAATCTCATAAAGTTCCTCCATGTGAGTGATTCCACCCATATATCAGATTTTAGGTTCGGTTTTCGTTTTGCACATATGCATTGTTTCCCCTTCAATTGAAGACACTTGATAATATAATCGTTCCATTGAAGACACTAGAAGATTTAATCCTATAACAAATATTCTACAATTACTCATTCATATAATACATATGAAAAATCAATATTACATTGCGACGCAAGAATCTAATTATAGTGGAATCGGGCCAATTCTCCGAATTAAACATAAGAACTTTTTGCGTTCTCAAATAATTGGATCACATTGGAGCAAGGGCTATGGGGAATAGTAAATTCTCCAAAGTGAATTTGTCATCCCCAAAAGAAGTTACTATGAAAGAAGTAGAATTCTAGTTCGGATGAATTAGAGCTCAAAATTCTTTGTCTGCCGTCCAAGATAAATAATTTCTTCAAACAACAGATTCTTTGGTACACAAGTGTTTTATACTTCTAGTTCGCACAGTAAGGAAAGCACTCCTTCACCTATCCTTTCATCCATTTTGAAAGGGATGCAGTGATAAAATATTCTATTCCATTTCCCTTGTTTTTATAATCGTGGTTTTCAATTTCAGCCTTTAATGATTTGGAATTGAAACATATCATAGAGAATACAAGTGAAAAGATATAATTACCCCTTGAAACATAAATTTCTATGAGAAATTTTATACTTTGAATTTTTATACGGAGAAATACTCTTAATTTGATGAGAAAGAATTGTAAAATTCGTCATCATGCTTGATGGTAAACTTATCTATTTATTTTATTTTCGGGATCGATACTTCTCTTGTTGAGTTTTTCTATGAAGGGTGTTTGGATACATATTTATTCTTCTCCAGAAGCAAATGTCAATTCCAGAAGTCATAAGCAAAAAGATTTTGCTTTACAACTTTTTGCTTATAAAAGTCATTTTGAAATTTAGCTCCCAACATAACTTCTGATTTTTTTGCTTCGAGAATCAAAAAGCAACTTCTCAAGGTGTATGTGTATCTAAACATCCTCAATTCATCAAGCTTCTACTGCTAACTATTTCACAAGGGCTCTATATCTTTCCTAGATCAAAATAAGATTTCCATGGAGAAATCCTCACTATGTCTTCATGTCAAATCAAACCCCAGTTTTCTTTTCCATTTTTTCAATATGGGACATTTAAGCTTAACACATTCCACCTCTTCCACAGATGGCCAAAGAAGGTTTAACGAATGAAGAAGATTAGAAGAGATCGAACGACAAAGACTTTTGAGGTATTAAGAACATTTTATGTTGCATATTTCAATTTTCCGATCATAAAGGATTACATGAACCAATCAACCAAACACCTCAATTTATAATTAAGAAAATGATTCCTTATAATCCAATTATTAAGATAAAATTACCGGTAATTTGATCATTAGAATTTTAATTATCCCAACCAAACAGGCTGTTATAAAATTCATATAAATATTTTTCTTCTGGTTCTAAAAGAAAAAAAAAAGAGTGTTTCAACTTTATTGGACTTTTGCGTAGGGTTTGGTCCCTATATTGATATTTGTTTTGATTTTTACACAAAATAAAATAGAATAAGGCCCCTCAGGTCCTCACTCTCTTGGACTCAACTGAACATCTAATAAAGTCATGTGTATTCAACTAGCTATTGTTTCTTTGTCCTAGTTTAACAACTTCCAGCTGCTAGTAATGACTACTTTTATAGCTTTCTTTCTTTCATAAATGAATTTAGAGGTGGACAAAGAAAATCTAACATATGCATCTAAAATAAGCTTTTCTTCGCCACCATCAATTGTCAAAATATACCCATGAATTTGCAGTATGTATGCTCAAAACCACTGAAATTTCTTTCTTCAAAATGAATGGTTCTCAAATCTTATCTGTACCCCTAACCTATTATTGCAAAAACTAGCACATGTTTTAGTAGGGTCTTTTATTTTGTAGACGGCCAGACGGACAAAAATCTGTCTTGGTTTCTTTGAAAGCCTAGACAAGTTCAAACTAAGTTTTTTCTTTTCCTTATGTATAAAATTGTTTCATAATTGATTTTCTCTCTCCGGCATAACATCTGATATCAAGCGTTCTCAATTATTTGATGGTTGGCTCGACAAAGTCACAAACCCCACTCTTGGATGGGTAAGAAAAGTTTTTTATTATATTAAGATAATAAGTTACTGTAAAAGATATTTGAGACCGGTGGTTGATCATACTTTTGGGTCACAGTTAGGCTATTCTTTATGAATAAAAGTAATGGGATGATAGTGATGGGAAACCGTGGCATAAGTATTATGGAAAATTTAGTTTCCGTTTTTTCTACTCGAAAAGAGGGAACGTGGAAAGAAACTAAAAGAAAGACGAGGATTAAATCCTCGTCATAAAAACTTAAACAGCGAGGATTCAATCATCGCTTTTTAACTTTTGACCCCATTTTAATATTTTATATAAATAAAATATTATAAAATCTAATAAAATATATATTTATCAGATTTTGATCCCACTATTGATATTTTATACAAAATAAAATATTTTTGGGCGAGGATTGAAACCTCACCTTTTCCATAGTTCCCTCCCTCACAGTAAGAAGTAGGTGTTTTCTCCCGCCTACGTATCACTATTGTACAAATGGGTAATGAAATCACCCATAAAGAATAGCCTTAGAGCATGTAATTTATATTATTGGAACTTATCACAATCAAATCAAGTATTTTGTGTTGTTAGCATTTATTATGTGTTAATTTCATTGTTTTTATGCTTTCGTAGGATGTATAAGTAACTGATAGAAGCACCTCTAGCCACGTTATAGGAACGTGGCTAATTTTAGACATATCCATTTTATTTCAGACATATCATTAAAAGTAAAAAAAGAACATTATGAAATAAGAATAAAAACTTCTTATCCAACTATTTGTGTTAATCCCAATTTATCCATAATTAATTAGTGTTAATTAATTCAATTAGTGGTTATTTAATTGTGTTATTTGTGAAATCAACTAGTATTAAGAAATCATCAAAGCTTGAAAGAATCTCAGATATTTTGATTTTTTTAAAGTTAATCATACTAAAATCGGTGGATATGATTGATAACGTATGTCGATTCCAGGTTGGTGTTCTTCAATCACGAAGAACACTAGACTCGGTGGATATTTCTTACTAAATAAACCGTTTCTTAGAATCGGTGGTTGTGGATGTTTGTATCAAACGATTCTTATACACTTTCATAAAGAAAAATTTCATTCATAGTTTAGGAAATTAGCGCATTGAATGACATAGTTTAGGATATTAGCGCATTGCATTACATAATCTAGTATGCATATTCTTGAAGCTCGCACATTAATATATCATTAATGAAACTCTGAGCATGTTTGTTCAACATGGTGTATTCCCTCGCGTGCATGAACATTGTTTCCTCGTTTCGTATTCGCCATAGGCTACAAAATTGTTCGACCTGAAATTAAATCCATTACACGTTAGTATGTAAACATCAAACAGTGAGATAGGGATAAACATGCCAACTTTCTCGCTAGGAGAAGCTTGGGGATGATGCTCGGCAACCATTCTTCTGATTTTACAAAACTCTCACATTTTACTTTTGATTATAGTTGAATCTAAACGCTAGGTCTACCCATTTGCGACGTTTAGGATTTCCGACGTACTCATAGAAGAATTCTTTAACTCTCTTCCAGAACATCGAATAAATTTCATACGGACGTCCACAAAAGACGGGAATGAACGACTTGACGAGCTCCAAATCTTCATCTAGTTCCCATGTTATTTTCCCGATTCTATTTGAGTAGTGGATGAAGTAAGAGTGAGTAAAAGGTGTATGTTTGGGGAAAATTGGGTCTGGGATAAAGTCATAAAGGTCCTTCTTATATATAGGAAGACCCAACGACTAGTTTTTTTCTCTAGAAACTCAAAATATGGGTAAAAATTTATATGACAATCGCACGACATGTAAGTCCCCATCGAACGATTCTGGGTTATCGTTGGAAACTAGGATTGCTGGAATCGGTTTATATATATAAGCACATATAACGATTTTCCTCATCAATAATGTTGAAAACTTGGCTTGTAAAATATGTCGATACATAGGTCGACTTCAAAGGATTTTATGCTAAAAAACAACCAGAAAAATTGGCATTTTATCTGCCTAGAATCGTTCGATATGGATGTCCATAACTAACGATCCAAGGCTAAAAAACAACAAGAAAAATTGGCATTTTCTCTATATAGAATCATTCAATATGGATGTCCACATCGAACGAGTGTACCCTAAAAAACCATTAAAAAATTGGCTTTTTCTAAGTTCTAAGAATCGTTCTTTATGAACGTTAACATCCACCAATTCTGAAACCCTGGAAAAAATTGGGCATTTTTGCTCACAATCGTTTGATACGCGAAGACATATCCAACGATTGTAAACTTGTAGTTTCTTCCAAAATTCAGAATCGTTCGATAAGGATATCCACATCGAACGATTCTTGCTTTAAAAACTGTCAGAGTGCCAATAATAAATTCGCCCAAATTGTAATTCGTTTGTTGCGTCTTAGCCAACACAACAATTCTAAAACCAACTAAATTCATTCTTTCATAAACTAATAAACCTAATATGTTTAAATTCGAACGACAAACATAAGTTAAAAACATAATCATCCATAGGGAAAGACATAAGTTCGAAAAACAAGAATGCATTTATTCAACACCATCACCGCCTTCACAATGAAAACAACCACCTCGACCTTGTTTGGAAGGTCCTTGTTGGTCATCTCTGCCTTGTCCACTGCTTGATTCATCTCGAGCAGCCTTTCTCACTCTTGGTTTTCTTGTTGGATCCACCGCCTCCCTAAACATAGCACCATCTTGTTTATCCTCCATAGCATGGTATTCTTCAATCATCCTCTTGTTAGTACCTAAAAATTACTTTCTAGGCAAAACAATGTATTGTTGAAGTACTTTCTTTAGATTCGGAAATCAAAATCGTACAAGACAAGCCTAAACCACGATAGTAGCCGTTCCATATTGCTTCAGTCACAAGGAGAGAAAATGGGTTGATCTTAGGGGAGGGAAGCAAATAAAGTTGAAGGAATAAGTGTGATGAATTGTGTGTAGCGGTGCGGAACTATTGAGAATGACATAGCTTGTAAAGAATAGTAAGATTGTTCTATCTTTTTGAATGTCTAAGTATCCTATTTATAATAGTTTGGTACACACGATTTCCTTATAAGTAGTGGAGGTGGTGAAGAAATTGAGAGATGGAAGTTGTTGGATAATGGTATAACCGCCTTGGAATTTTCAGGAAACCATTACTTCATTACTCCATCAACTGCTTCAACCTTACCACTACCTTGTAACTTCCTCATCATGGGGTGTTGCCACGCCACATGTTGCTATAAACCACCAAACCAATACCGATGAAGAATCCCCCATGTAATATGTTTTGATTTCTCGTAAGAGTCAATGGAGTTATGGACTCAAAGCATGTGAGTTTGTTATAAAATAATGTTATTAGTAGACTTTATACTAACTTAGCATGGAAAAAGCATATTTGTGGCATGTTTGTAAAATGTAATTTTTACTTAACAACAATGGCGAATATAAGTGTTATTGGCTCAATCGGGTGTTTCTAGCACAAATGTTGTGGATGTGGCCTAGATGATAGCGCTAGCAACGAAGAATGATGTTGGAACGGTCAACCAAAGGATGGTGCTGGCACAGGTGAAGGAAAATGGTACGGCAACAACAAGCAAGGCACGACAATAGGCGCGGCCGCAGCACTAGCGCTAGTGCTAATGCTAGTGCTGCTAGCGCCTCTGCTAGAGTGGATGGTGTTCGTTGGCACGTATGCATGTTGGCTTTGTTGGCTTGTTAGCTTGACATGTTCGTGCGGGGAGCATGGATAGGGCTTTATAGGACTGGCACTTGCTGGTACCAGGGCCATTGCCTATACACTGCTAGCGTTGGCATTTGCTAATGCCATGACCATGACTATGGCCTATCTATGGTTTCTCAGTATTATGAGATTTAATTGTTAGCATTCATGCTTAACTTTTGTGCAGTGCATACAGAACATATTCAATAGATTCATTCGTGGAAGTTTGCAACTTGAAATAATGCTTGATGCGACCCTGCAATTGGATTGTATGCATCTATTTAGCATTTTTATTCAGATATGGCATAGCCTCTATTATAAATATTCACAATTTTGCATAATCAACATATTCTGATTAACACAAATAGTTTACATGGATGCACATGAAATAACGAGGGTTTAGCTAGGTAAATCCCTGAGATTTCTATGGCGCATATATATGCAAAAAAGCTACAGAGCTATTGTATCTACAAGCGGAGTACGTATTCTCAATTCTCTTGCGGAATGTAAGATAAAAGTAGGTATCCCTAATTATGATGCCGAGTCAAAAATTTATACATATTTATTTCATGCTTCTGCAGCTAGGCGAAAAGCAATATTACAATTTTCTTCTTTGTCAAAAACTCACCATCAACACTAAGTACCCTGCTTAGCGTGGAACAGTAATGCTTCGTGGTAAGCACTAAATGGTGATTTTTAACTGGTGTAAGCAAAATAAATTAATAAGTTTAGTTGCCAGATATTACCAGGAATTTTGATTTGAGGATGCTCCAAAGATGCCAAGTAATTGTTAAAATGGAAATAGTTGATGTAATAATGCATGTAGGATGATAGAGCATTGTTTGAAGAGCATAGACCAGTGAAGCGTGACTGGTTTATATGATGGAGAGACCAAAATTGACCCGTGTATAACATAGGACCATGGCTTCAAAGAGGAAGCCCTTGTTTGACCTGAATTTGGAAACCAACTACCATAAAAGGGAGTAAACCCTTATTATTATTTTTATTATTTTCTCTCAGTATCACCACCGACGCCTACACCTCCTCTTTCTCTTTTTTTTATGATCGGCAGCAACAACTTTCCCTTTCCCTTTTTTTTTTACGTGAGTATTCACGTGAAGCTTCTTTTTTTTTGTTTGATTTTACGTGAGTGACTACTCATAAATTTCTTCCCATTTTTCTCTTTTGATTTGAGTATTGATTTATTAGTTTAGTTACCATTGCTTGCGCAATTGCATAAACATGCTATTGACTTGATAATGATGTTCTCTTGATAGCATCTTGAAGGTGAACTCCAATTACACAATTGTTGTCTCTGATTGTGACAATTATTCATTGGCATCGTTGCAACGCTGTTAAGCTTTAACCAGGTACGCTAGGGTTTGTAGCAATTTTCCTAGATGTTGGTTTTGATTTATATATATATAAACATGTATTTGCATATCAGTACTATATATAAATAAAATAGATATCAAACCTTGCGCATGATTATCCTGTTATTGATGTAAATATTATTCGAACCCATTGTAGATGTCTAACAATCATGAAGATAATGCTACCACTACTTCTAGTCGTGGTGGAAGAAAAAATTCTGATGTTGTTTCTCTAGACGATGTGCCCAACATTTATGATAAATTCTTTGATGGTGTTGTTGAAAAAGCTGTTGGCCCTGATTATGTTGACAATTTTATTTCGAACATCAATAGCGCTCCTCAGCCTCAGAGTATTTATCCGCAGGCTCTTGTCAGGTGTTGTATGCAGAGAAGAGAATACATGCACTCATTTGTTGATTTTAAGACGTTCCAAACTCCTTTCTCTGAATGGACAAGATGGGCTAAAGGTATGTTGAAGAATCCTCAAGTGAAACTGGTTCTAGAAAATGCTAAGATACTCCATGTTGTGCGAGTGTCCGAGACTTTGAGAATTAATAAGGAAATGAAGGGTCTGTTTGCATTTGCTTCTCGTTGGTACGTCCCATCTCATTCAGCAACATGTGCTTGGGGTGAGTTAACAAGCACCTTTGAGGACGTGGAAGTCTTGCTGCACCTGCCCTTTGTTGGTAGTATTCCACTTGAATGGTTTGAGGAGGAGAAGAAATATGGCGCCATCCTTGTTCATAAAATAGAAGATTTACAGCAATCTGGCCGTTGCAATAACAAGAATTATTCGTCTTGAGTTGACTACTGGTGGAACGGAAGTACAATTGTTGACGACCTTGTTGTTGACGATTCTTTATGCATTACTGCATTCCTTGTACTTTGGCTTTCCAGATACGTGTTCGAAGATTCTCCTGGAGGTCAATTGAAGCCTTCACTTGTTCCATTTGTTGTTGTGCTTCCCGGTGGAAAGACTCTTCCTCTTGGTAATTTATTTTTAGGATCTTTATACTCTTATTTGGATACTGTCATTCATGAGGATTTCTAATGGTCATGCCAAGATAAAGTCTTTTATCCCTGTTATGTTTATGCAAGCTTGGATATGGGAACATTTTCCTGAATATGCGCCAAGGACAAGCCTTTTTATCCAAGTGCAAAGATAGAGTATGCTAGAATACTCCGTTGGATCAAAATAAACCTTCTTCTGTTAGTCTTATTAGTTTAATGGACAATGAAAAGAAGGTGAATTTCATACCTTGGGGTTCGAGGCTTTCACATGCGATTCCACCGGAGACTTTTGCCGAGAGCTCTGATATTGTCCTACGCTCTGGACTAAGTGATGAGGGTAATATTGCTACAGTTGGTGAATCCACTTTTATGAATAGTTATACTCCAGGGTATATTCTTGTTGTTCGCTCCGATAATTATATTATGCAGAGTTATAACATCGATAGGGCGGATCGGCAAATGGGTTTTGATCAGTCCATTCCTCATTATCGCACTACGACGCCTCCTACAGACGTGCTCCAGCGATATGAGGGTTCCCATACCATTCCTGGTCGAAGCATTCCTTTTCTCCATGCCGACAGAAAAGGACGTGTCACTAATGAATATGCTGATTTCTGGAACGCACAGCTTACCCTCCTTAAGAACTTTATTTTAATAAAGGGTAATTTAGTAGTTTACCCTATTTTAGACACCCCTTATTTACTCATATGGGGGCACACAAAATTAGGTAAGCCTAAAATTAGCCAGATATGTGAAGCCATAAATCTTGAGTACGTGATAAAGAATGAGGAGGGATTTTTTTTTTATCCGTAAGTGAAGCGAAAAGCTAGCAATGAGTTCTGACGTCCAACTTCTGTTGTTAAATCATGAGGTTAGAGAATAGGGGAGTGCGGATCTAGGATGGTAGGAAAGGGGGTACAAAAAAAAAATTATCCATTTTAAGGGGTGCAAAATGGGCTTTAGAAGCCAATTTACACTAAAAAACAACCAAAATAAGTCTATTTGGGCTAGGTGTACAACTGCACATCCATGCTTTAAGCTAGCTACGGTCCTGGGGAGAAAACGAGTTTCTAGAACCTATTCGCCGACAATTTGATTTTCTTCTCATGTTCTATTTTTATGAGATATAGAAAAACCCATAAGAGCTTCTCCAATGGAATGTGTGTGAGGATGAATGTCTAAGTCCACGTAGGATACATATCCATTTTCTGTAAAATATTTCTCCAACCGTAACTTCTTTAATCAATATATAGATGATGTGGTTTAATTTTGGGTTGACATCCTCTAAGTGAATCTCTAGTTCTAGACATTCACCTAGAGGATGTCAACTCATCCTACTTCAGCTTTTACTTAATAAATTGACTTTAATATATTAAATAAGCATATTTAGCTCTAATAAAATCTAATAAAATCTTAAGTTATTGAAAATAAAATTTATACTAATTAAAAGAAGATGCCAAATACAATATCGTTGGAGATGAATTTTATTTTCTCCCTAATTTTAAGGAAAAATAGGTAGAGGCTGTGTTGTTTGTGTTGCCACATAGGAAACACACAAAATGACCAATTAAGAAGCTCTAAAAACGTTTTGCTAGAATTTGTAACTTGTCATTTTTTTTTATAATTCTTACGTGTAATAAATTGGAGCTCGATATTCGTTATGGCCAATTTTGAATGCCAAGGTTGATTATAATTTGTCGAATTCTTAAGGTGTTATCCGTGATCTTAGCGGAAAGATGTTGATTTTTTTTAGGTGTTTTACGAGTATTTGTTAAAGTATTCTTTATCATCATGGCAAACAAAAAAGTTTTTTTGAGGTATTTTTAGTGATATTGCCAAGTTTTTGTTTATTTTTGGTTCCCACGGTGTTTTTGACATAAAATAATTATTTATTTTTTTAGCATCTTATTAACAAAATGATGGTGAAAAATATAAATTTAGTCTAACTTACCAAATTATCCATCAAAGTTTGAAAAACAAGAAAAGAAAATATATTAGAGGTACGGGGAATATTTGGGTAGACAAAAGTCACTTTGTTATATATTCCTTCCGTCCGGAAATAAGTGACCTAGTTCAAGTTTGCACAATTCTAAAGGCAAGGAGGGAAGAAAAGTATTTTTAAGTATTTTTTTTTATAATTATATCCTTATGGATAATAATTAGTAAAATTTAGATTTGATTTATTTTTCAAAATATACGAGGGATTTTTATAAACTTTATACCATTGAAAACCATTTTAAAACACTTATGTAACGAATATAAACATGGCTATCAAATTATACATATTTCTTATACTAAAAATAATAAATTAAAAGAGTAGTTTTAGAAATATCTCCTTGTTTAATGATATAGGTTATCTAATACCGGACAAAACTTAAAGATGAATAGGTCACCTATTCCCGGACGGAAGGTGATGTAATTTTAGAAGTGGTAAATAAAGATTCGATTCTCGAACTTGTGAAGGTGATGATTTTAGAAAATAATGATTTAAACTAACTCTAGAAAATTCCAGGAGTAAGAAAAAGACTAAATAACCTAACTATGATTTTTAAATAATTTTAAACGTACCAGGAATCAGGAATCAGGTAATGCTAACAACCTATGTGATTAATCAGATAATTCTTTTTAATTTAATTGAAGCCCAAATAATTGCCAAAATTGGTTTTGTTATGCTAACAAACAGAGGTAAATCACAAGCATGGATTATCAAAATTAATTAACTAAGCATAATCCATCAAGCAAAAGCACAACTGTTGAAAGAAAACTGTTTTTACTATTCAAAACTATGCAATTTTAATGATAAAAGAATTATAAATAATTATTAGAAAATAATTAAATCACATAAAATTGAGAAAATTACCTTATCCATCATCCCAGTAAATAGACTTAGCTCATGGTGAAGAAAACTTGCTCAAAAGTTGATTTCATTGCTCAAAATATTGATTACAAGGTTGAATAACGCTGTAACAGCTGATACGCTTATAAGCGTTACAGAAGAGGGTTCAGCTGTTACAGAAAAGTTTAAGCAACAAATGGTTTGCAGCAATAGACGACAGGAAAATTCAAATCAGCAACACATATAAATGTTACTGAGTCTTCTTCTCCGGCAGTGATGGATGAAGAACAGCCGGCCGGTGCAGCAGCAGCTCGTCGGCGGTGACGGAATATTGACCGGAAATCTCTAAAATCTTCTCTAAGCTTTTGTGTTCGATTCTCTTGGCTTCTCTTGGTATTTATAGATAGTAGAAACCCTAGAGAGAGTTCTAAACCTAATAGAACTCTCTAGAACAGCCCACAAATCCCAATCCTAATCGAAATCAAATTCCGTCCAAATACATGATTTACACACTGATTTCACGGGATCTTTTGATGTTTCTCGATTGTTCTAACTTGTGTGGGTTATCTACTATCATTTGGAACAATCTGGAAGCAAAAGAAACCACATTTCACGTTGCTTTTGTGTTGCCAGTAAAACAGTCGAGTCCGATGAGTTGACCCGGTGACGGCCCGATCCAGCTCGCTGGGCTGACCCACTGGGTTGACCCGATGGGTTGACCCGATCCAGGGGTGCCCCAATCCAAAGTGTGGGTGCTTTGATCCATTTTCCCGGGTGCCTTGAACACTTTTTGAGCCAATTTTTCCACAAATCTTTATTCTTCTAATGTACCTACAAAAGCAATAAAACACGTAATAGACACAAAATCGAATACTAACTCACTAGAAATTAAGGTGCAAATTAGACACTAAAATGTGTCTATCAGAAGGAGTATTTCACTATGACATGATTTCATCTTATTTGTTGGTCTAAAAAGTTAAATTGGGTGGCTTAACTACTAATTTTTGTATATCTTGACAATCAATAGTATAAAAGCCGATTAACTTTTGTTTATTTATTTTTATTTTTTGATCGATAAAAAATTCAGCGTTGATGAGTTCTGAATTCCGATTATTAGAATCACCCAACAATTTTATGATAGTATTACAGTGACATTGGTGATATTTATTTATTTTGATACCGAATGTTGGAAAAATAGGATTAAATAGAGGATGAAAACAAACAGAGATTGTCGTACTTCTGGACTTCAAGACTCTAAAAGATTTCTTTTAGATAATTATTTCTACCATCCCAATTAACTTGGCGATTACAGCGGGTATATGGAATATTGACTTCAGGATACAGTGAAGCCCTTATAACAACGAAATTGGATTCAAGGCTTGTACCTCTTGATTCAACCAAGAACACAAGAAGAGAGTTTCTGCTGATGCTTTTAGTAGAGAGAAAACAAATTGATTTGATGATTATGAATGAGAGAATATCTTCATTATTTATAGGGAGATTCATATTTATTGGAGATAAATCTTCATCTCCAACAGACACTTCCAAAATCCATTAATGGTGGCTTATGGAAAGAGACGTGTTTGTTCAATTTTGAATGGAAACTAATTAGGTTTTCAAAGTAAAACCAAAAAATATTTCACGAGACGTAGTCTCGAACTTTGCCAGGGACGTGGCCCCCTAGACCAGCCCTGGGGGACGATACCCCGGAATCCCCCTTCGTAACGACAAACAATCTTGAAAATATCCGATACTAAATTGGTATAGGCCCATCCCTTAGCAACTCCATCCCATCGATTGACCTTCCTAAACAGGTCCAGCCTAAAGCCCAAATCTCAATGAGCTCCCATTTTTGATACTGGAGTCTTAATCATAGGTTTATGAAGTTCCACTAACATTTTCCATCGATGGAATTAAACTCTCACCGTCCTATTTAGTGAACTGCATTATACTACGTAACGAATAAGAAATTTATGCTACGCATCGAGTTTGATGGAAAATATTTTTATAGTTGATCTTAGTGCATTAAGACGGAGTTTTATCCTGTATCCGGTTCAAAGGGGTTCATCTAAACTATTAAAAAAAATATTAATACCCAATCAACCAGAATAAAAAAAATAATATTTATTTACCAATCAAAAAAAGGGTTTTGGTGAATTTATTTGACGTCACCTTGATATTGTTGATAAATTGTAGAGAATTTTAGTTATCAATGGAAACGGTCCTAATTGACTGAAAGTGGGATGCCATGACCAAATTTGTCCATCATTCATTCTCTAGACTTTTGGTGCCTCAAAGAAGAGCATTAGTTTAGCAAATCGCATTGCTGAGGCTCAATTTTCTTGTTTTTGTTACCATTACGGAACCAACCAAACCTTAAACTACTAGAATTTCTATGAAAAGGGTAGAATCTTTGTCCAAAGTATACTAAACATATCAGTGTGGTTGAAACGTTCTCAACGATTATTTAATATTTTTGATTCTTATACCAAGAATCCAACATTTATATACTCTTTGTGGTTTCTTTCTGTAAAAGCATTTTCCTTGGATTCCCTGATTCACCAAAGCACGTAAAAGCTCAGTTTGACTGCCATAAGAAAATTAAGAAACGATCCAAATACACTATGTTGTCCCAGCTTGGGACCTCGAAAGTTAGATAAAAATATGAAACAAACGAAATACAAGCTAGAGACCTCGAAAATGTTTATCTAACTTTGACATCAACTGTAGTTTAATGAGACACCATCTTTTTGACTCACTACGTCACACATCAACTGTAGTTGGATGAGACCATCTTTTTGATTCACTACGTTGTGGAATCATACGACGGTGAACAACAAAAAAAATAGATTATAAGAAAAAACAATAAAAAATAGATTATAAACAGTTATTTACACAAGCATAAACTTATGCAGTCATTTTTTTCACATGTGCACCAGCTTGTATTCACAGTATTTATGTCTATATAAGCTTTGCAGTCACTTTTTTCACATGTGCACCAACTTGTACACAGTTATTTATGCAAGTATAAACTTATGCAGTCATTTTTTCCATATGTGCACCAGTTTGTACACACAATTACTTACACAAGTATAAGCTTATGCAGTCAATTTTTCTAACATGTGAACCAACTTGTACACACAGTTATTTACGCAATCAGAAGCTTATGTAGTAATTTTTTCCACATGTATACCAGCTTGTATACGCAAACATAAACTTATGCAATCATTTTTTTTCAGATGTGCACCATCTTGTACACACAGTTATTTATGCCTGCATAAACTTATGCATTTATTTTTTCTATATGTGCACCGTCTTGTACACAAATTATTTATGCCCGTACGAGCTTATGCAATCATTTATTCCACATGTACACCATCTTATACACACAGTTATTTCCAATTACTTGATTTGATAAAAAAAAATCACTTCCCTGTGTGTATATTGTATTCACAATGATTACTAACTAACAATGTACTCGACCATTTAATCCAATGCTCAAAAGAAAAACCTAGATATCTATATAGCTAGAATTGATTCAATTATTTACATCAAAATCTCTTATCAAAATGTGTAGATAAATTCGAGCATGCAACACGTTCACTAATGATAGTATCTTCATCCTTGAAATTGTAGAATGTTAAGATCTAGGCATAATTACTTTTCAAATCAATACATATCAGAATCTACTTTTACTTTAATTTAACTCAAAAGTTAAAAATCACAAAAATTGGAAGACTCTATTTTATCACCTGTATCATTGATGTCATAGAGGTGAGATCTTTATGCAACCTTCGAGTTACCTCTAACTATTGCGACAATGTATGAACTAGTGATGATTAATTGAACTAAAATCGATCCATTACAAATTCAAAATTTTAAATAAAATCAAATGCCCGGTGAATAAAATTATCAAAATCTAAAGGAAATCAACCAAATCACATTAATTACAAATAATATAGATAGATCCCTGGAGGAAAAAAAAATTGAAAAAGATAATCCTTAGAAATGATGTAACAAGATTTTATATACCAAATGTTGTTGAATTGCTTCAATAAAGCTAAAACGAGATTAAAACCTAGAATACTTCATCTTCTTTTCTGATGAAAAGATATTTCACTTTCATGGCAGAGCTTTACCGACTAAGGTGAAGAAATGAATGAAAAACAAATATTATAGCATTTATATGCAAGATATTTTTGTCTTTAAAATAAATAGTTTTAAACTGAATCGTTTATAAAAAGACTGACATGTTCTAAAATAGTGCAATTTGGACCTATAAGTATGTAAACTTGAAGCATGACTAGACAATTTGGGCCTATAAGTATGTAAACTTAAAGGACATGACTTGAGAGTCTAAAGCATAGTGATTTTGTGGTCAAACATTAATTTTTACTAATTAAAAATAATAGATTAGGGTATTCTAGGGAACATGATGGTAATAAAGTGAATATAAGAGGCGAATCATACTTAAAATAATATGATTTTAAACTATCGGGTTATTAAAAATCTTTATGAAAACTTAAATATAACTTAGAATGACGTTTAAAAACAAAAATATTAGTATTCAGATAGCATACAGATCATCCCAGAAAGATTGAAAAAACTCGGAAAAACAAATTAATTCTTAAAAAATTACTATTCTTATTTTTAAACTAGCGGAATATGATTCAAAAAGGGTTTGTATTCGCTAGATATCACCTTTGCCACGGGGAAATAGAAAATTGTGAGAAATTTTTTATGATATGCATTAGTAGCTTAGATGATAAACAATTTTGTTGATAATTAGTGAATTTTTCATATTTAGTTAAAAGAAATCAAGTCTAAATTTAATTTATCATAGTCTTCTTTTTTGCGCCACAAATACCAGCATATCCTAGTTTTATATATAAAAAATACATAAATAAAATAAAATCATATGTAAATCCACTACGTACTTCTGTTTGTAATATAAATCAACACGAAATAAGTCGTCATTTAGTCACATGCTCCTAGATAGGATTCACCAGTCCCGATACTTACTTCATATGTTAGAATATATTTGACATTATTCTGCGTATTCAATAATCAGTTAATTTACATAATCAAGATACTTCGAACACTTAACTTAGGATAAAATATTTTACCACGAATTAATATGAATGGAGCTTATAGAATACATTGGTTGTATTCTATGAGAAGTCTGTGGGAATTTTCTATAAGGCATTGCGTACTTATCTACAACAAATTGGACAATGTGGCAGAACTTTGGGCACCGGTGGTGATATACAGTTGGTTTTGAGCATCAATGTCAATGAATTAATATCGAAAGTGATCCTCAATTTACTATAAACTTGTGTAATGAAGAAACTAATAATTAACATGTGGTGACACATGTCTTTTTAGGGATATGCGTTAAAACATTACTTACTTTTGGGTATGTTCTTTTTTCAACATCTTTATAGAAAAGAAGATTTTGCTGCAAATGTCGTATCTCATAAAGCAACGCATAGTTATATTTTGAATGTTTAGTTTCACACCCTGTTATCTTTGGACAGTGATGGTTCAGGAAAAATCTTCTCCATATTTATAAGGTTAGGTTAGTCATTTTTTAATACATACGTACCAAAATAAAATTTATATGGATCAACCCATTATTTCATATACCTTAAGGCCACAATTTTAGTCTAATCAGTTAGGGTTTAAATTAAATTACGATTTTTCAAAGCCTGTATCCTCCAGTCGATTCTCGGTATCCCTTTAGACGAAAAGAGTGGACAACCCCCCGATGCAGATTTGAGCTCTTTTTTGTTGTCTCTTTTTAGATATATATTTCGTATTCCGTTTTTTAATTCATCCTTTGTTGCTTTTCTTTCATTTTTAGGGTTTATTTGCTAGTTTTTTTCTCCGTTTCTTGTAGATTATCGGTTCATATATATCGATTAATGACTCATTTTTATCTCTTTTGCAGTCTTTCATGCACCTTTATGGTGTTTTTTCGTTGTTTTGGTTTGATTGTAGTGGATATATATCGATGGATGATTCTCCCTGGAAAGCTATCCTTTTCCCTCATTACTTGTAACATACATCAATAACTAAAATGTATTTATAATCAACCTTATTTTAATATTAATAAGATATTCAACAACTGCCGACTAAATTAAATATACAAATAAAACGAGTAATATGATGACTCTATACATATACAAAGGTGACACTTGGATTAGACATTCACTTAGTGCAAATGGTTCAAAGTTATGTTGAAGTTAATAATGATTTTGGGTTTAAACCAGCTGCTCCCATGTGAGACAACCGGTAAACTCCAAACACATAGATGAATCAATACCTATAAATATTTTAACTGTCGTTTAGCACTATCATGACCTTGTGTTTGCCTAGATTCATGAGCAATTCCAAGAGAAACCTTACACTTATGAGAAGCAACACCACTTCTATATTTAGATAGGTAAAAAAAAATTATTTTTTATTTTTTCCATTATTCTAAAAACTTGTTCACAAAAAATACTAAACCAACTAACTAGCCATTTCCTAATGGTTGGTCAGGTTACCATTATCAACAACTAATGAAATGTCAAGGGTTTTCTCCCCAAGAACATAGATGTTGCTTTCACCGATTCCCTTGAAAGTCCTTTGAATTTCAAGGGATTTTCCATATTGCATTTTGACTTAACATACAAGATTGTGATCACATGGTCACACCACCTTGTATCAACAGTTTCACATAATCATCCCTTAGATTAACATGTCTAGACTTTCCTCTATATGTACCACTATAAGGCCTTGATAAGGCGGCTTCTTTGTTGCAATGAATTGAGATTACTAACATGCGTTATACCTCATCAAGAATATTTATTAACGTATTTCTTAACTACTCGGCCTTTTTGCCGATGAAAACAATGTTATGAACTCATATTCCATTGGGAAATAAGCCATAAAATTTATTTCTAAAAGGCCTAAGAAATTGTTCCACCACTGAGAGTAAAAACCCACTCAGATGTAAAGTTACTATCTTTGATGTTGCTTATCCAACTTGGATCAGATAACCCTCATATGTTAAGGGAAACTCGTTGCAAGATAAACCAAGTTTACTGGTTTTGTTTTATCTACGCTTGATTTACTTGTATACTTGCTCAATCTGAAAACTGAATAGGAAATGTCTGGACAAGCATAATGCATTTTATACATTAAACAACCAATAACACTAGTGCACTCAATTTATGCATCTTCTGTACCATCATACTCATTTAGTTTTATACTTAAGAGAAACAGAGTGTTTGCTTGTTTAAATTTGGTATTTGGTTAATACTTTCTCAATGTGATGTGACTGAGAAAAAGTAAAACCTTCATTATGTTTCTTAACTTTGATACCAAAGATTGGATCTACCTCACCAAGATCATTCATCTTAAAATTAGAAATCATACGTAGAGGCTAAAAAGTCCATAGAGGGGCTATTCATATAAAGACGAAATAATGACATTTGAAGTGAATTTCAAAAACCCCTTATCCATGATATTTTTATAATGGCTAAACTACCCCTGATTAGTTAATATTAGTAAATTATTATCTAATAGATTAGGCTAATCATAATTAATTTAAAATAATTTTAAACTTAATCAAATCAAATCATTTTTTTTTTTTTGGTATGGTGGGAAGAAAAGTTAGAAGAGAATTTTTTAGGGTTTTTTAAAAAACCCTAGATTTTGATTCACTCAACCAGAATAGTGAGGTATATCTCTAACTTAAACTCTTGGTCTTTTAATGGCTCAAAATTTGATGAAATTACGTAAAAAAGTATAATTTTTTTGTGATTAGAGAATTTTACGGTTGAGTTTTCATGTCGAACCCAACATTAAACACCATTTACGGTTAGGTGTTCTTCCCAACCCAACCGTAACCGTAAGTTCATGGATGAACACCAAAATCGTAACAATTTTACGGTTTGGTTTTAGCATCGGACCCAACCGTAACTAACAATTACGGTTAGGTGTTCATCCTAGAACCCAACCATAACTAACAAACACTCGTAACAGTTTTACGGTTGGGTTTTAGCATAGGACCCAACCGTAAAATTAGATGAATAGATTTGAAGATTTTTTTCATTTCTATCTTGTAGAGAATTGAAAGACGAAGCCAACCCAAAAAAAAAATGAGGTCAATCGGACAACGTATGAGGGAGTTATGATCAAAACGGTGAAATACAAAAAAAAATCCAAGAAGAATTACGGTTGGGTTCGACCCAATAAACCCAACCGTAAATCTGACACAAAAATCTCACCCAAAATCCTCATATATACGGTTGGGTCCGAGTCCAAGAAACCCAACCGTAATTATTTCTGGATACTTTTTTGTATTTCACCGTTTTGATCATAACTCCCTCATACGATGTCCGATTGACCTCTTTTTTTTTTGGTTGACTTCGTCTTTCAATTCTCTACAAGATAGAAATGAAAAATTCTTCAAATCTATTCATATAATTTTACGGTTGGGTTCAGAATCGAACCCAACCGTAAAATATCATCTTTATCTCCTTCCTTCTGATTTACGGTTGGGTTTTCTTAATAACCCAACCGTAAAATTCAAAAGAAACAAGTTACGGTTCGGTTCGAATTGAACCCAACTGTAAGTTCTTGAGAACATACATTTACGGTTGGGTTTTCCAATCGAACCCAACCGTAAATGTTTTTGTAAACACAAAAATGTTTACATATGCAGAATAATTTACGGTTGGCAATTAGAATCAAACCCAACCGTAACTTCTCAAACAAAAAAAATGAGTACGAAATTTTTTACGGTTGGGTTCAGAATCGAACTCAACCGTAAAAAATCATCTTCATCTCCTACCTTTTTATTTACGGTTGGTTTTTTTTAATATCCCAAACGGTTGGGTTTTCCAATCGCACCCAACCGTAAATTTTTCTGTAACCCAATTTTTTCAACAAAACGATCATTCAAACAAGAAAATCAATCATTTTTGGTTTCTAAAAATAACATGGGTTTTGTTGAATACCTTATATACACCATTCGATGGAGAAATTCGGTTCAAATGGAGAATAAGGAGATATGGAGGGAGAGGAAAAGTTTTGAATTGAAATGAAAATTTTGTAAGGTTTTGTTTTGTTTAGGTTTTAATTGATTGAAGGACAAATTAGACTTTTTCATAGATAGAAGGATAATATAAAAATTTAACATAACCCCTAAGATACTCCTTAACGGATTATTTGGTCACCCTGAATCCATTTGTAACCCTGAATCCATTTATAACCCCTCTATCAAGCTTACAGCTCCTGTGTAAGATTTCTAAAATTATATTATAAATATGTTTTAACTTCATCCACATATTTCATGTTATTACTAATTAGCATGTTCGTCAATGTACAAACAAACAATGACGCTATAGTATCGATAAACTTTAAAATATATGCACTTATGAGTAGCATTATGTTTAACACCAAAAAATAAAATAATTTTCTCAAACCTATCATGCAATTGTTTCAGAGCCTTTTTTTTAGGTAGTGTAAAGATTTACTAGTTTACAAACCTTTTTTTCATGTCCCGACATAATAAATCCTTCAGATAGCTTCATATAAATTCTTCATTAATAAAATCATTCAAGAATGTCGTTTTCACGTCAATTCGATGCACATGCAAGTGAAATATGGAGGCTTAGGAAAATAAAACTCTAATAAAAGTTCTTCAAGTAACTGTGCATAAATATCAAAACGATCAATACCTTCTTGTTGCCTAAACCCATTGGCTACTAATCTAGCTTTAAAAGCTTGAATTTAACCATCGATATTATATTTCTTCCTTAATACCCATTTACTTTATATGAATTTAAAACCTTATGGTAGACAACTAATATCACTATACCATTTTTCCACATTAGTAACCGAAATTAATAACGGCTTAGCAGCCGTTATAAAATTTCCGTTACGAATCCCTATTACGAAAATGTTATAACATGCTGGAACCGTTACGAATTTTTTCATTAGTCATAATATAGGCTAGCTGTTACGAATTATAACCGGCTATATTTTCACGTGTGCCATTCACACGCTTGGTCACAGTATAGTGGTAACAGCTGAGTATTTTTTCCACACAACTTTGATTGAACTAGAGGATATTTCCTACCCTGTTAATCTATCTATCACTCGACCCTAGCTTCCAATTATCTTTTTCTTTCTTCATTCTTCTTCTTTTGTTCATTGAAGAACCCAAGTTGAGCACCATTAACAATCGCCTCTGTACTACCACCACCATCATCAACAACATCAAAAACAACCAAATCCCTTTAACAATCAGTAAACCATCGATTAGATTTCATTCTTTCCTTCATGAAACAAGGTTTTGTAACTTTGGAGTTCTAGATCTAAGTTTTTTAATGGGTTTTCAAAGTTTTCAAGTTAGGGTTTAGTACTGTGTAATCATGGTGACACAGATGAGTAAGAAACAAAAGTTAAATCCTCCTTCAATCCCTCTTTCTGTATCATTTATTTATGATTTTTTCGTGATTTTAGGTTGATTTTTTTAAGGCTGAAATCAATTGTTTCGATTTTGATTTACAGTTTGTTTCTGAAGGAGTATTCTTTGCTGAGTTGAACGAAGTATTGACTAGAGAGCTTGCTGAAGATGGTTACTCTGGTGTTGAAGTTAGGGTTACTCCTATGAGAACTAAAATCATCATCAGATCTAACTCAAAATATTCTTGGTATATAAGCAAAACTCTAAGTGTTATCAACTTTTGTTTGTATATTTTGGTCTGGATCTGATGAAGGATTTGATAAGTTCCCTGAGGATAGTATTGAAATGTTTGTGGCATTACAGGGGAATGGATATCGGAGGACGTGGAGAACCATCAAGAGACGCTTTGAGGCGTTGTTTGAAGAAATGGAAAACTTAAAACAGAAAATGAAAATGAGAGTTGAAGCATTTCCCGACGAAACCAATGTGGAAAGAGTAAGTGTGTCAATTAATAAATCGTTCGTTAAAAAGAGTTTTAAAATAATCAAACTTATAATTGATTTATTTTTTTTCAGCATGTCATGGCTAGGGCGCAGTATAAAATCAAATATGGGAAGGAGTTTACGCATAAGGATTGCTATCGTATCTTGGAGTAAAGTTTCTATCTTGAGTTTCGCCGTTATGATTAAGTGTTTAAGTGTTTAAGTGTAATCATCTAATGATCTACTATATTTCGTTTCCTTTAGTTCTTCCCTTTAATGTTAAAAATAAGGTTTTTAACAACTCTGGTATTTGATAAGAAAATGAACTAAACCCAAACATGACTAATTTTGTCTTAAAAACTCCTTTTTACGGTTAGCTTCGATGACTCAACCCAACCGTAACTACAATTCATACTAAAAAAAATCAAATTTACGGTTGGGTTCGATTACTAAACCCAACCGTAAAATAAATTGTACAAACACCACAACTAGCTTACGGTTGGTTTCAAGGCAAAACCCAACCGTAACTATATGATAAAATATACACTAAAACTAACACTAGAAGTTACGGTTGGGTTCGATGACTCAACCCAACCGTAACTAAAATTCCTACTAAAAACTCAATTTTACGGTTGGGTTCGATTACTAAACTCAACCGTAAAATAAATTGTACAACCACCACAACTAGATTACGCTTGGGTTTCAAAAACCCAACCGTAACTATATGATGAAATATGTACTAAAACTAACACTATAACTTACGGTTGGGTTCGATGACTCAACCCAACCGTAACTACAATTCTTACTAAATACTCAATTTTACGGTTGGGTTCGATTACTAAAACCAACCGTAAATAAATTGTACAAACACCACAACTAGATTACGGTTGGGTTTCAAGGCAAAACCCAACCGTAACTATATGATGAAATATGTACTAAAACTAACACTACAACTTACGATTGGGTTTTAAGCCGGAACCCAACCGTAAATTCTACGGGATTCTCAAAACTCTCGGAATTTGTGTCTCCTTAAAGTAGACAATTCCAACGGATTTTTTATTTGAAAAATCTAGTCGTTGGGTATTTTTTCCCTATAAAAGGAAACCTTTCCTTGTCATTTTCTCATTATTCTCTATCCCTTTCATTCTCATTATAATTCTAGACTTTCCAACTCATTCTCACCATACCCTTTCAACCACTAAAAATGGTAACTACATACACGAATGATGAAGATGTTGCAATTGTTCGAGCGTGGCATACGATGGTAGAGCATGCTTACGATAGATCCTTCTATAACAACAATAACAACGTTGTTTCACAAGAAGATTGGCATGAGGATCAAGATACTGATCCTTGGTGGAAGCGTGTGTTTCGAATGTTTGCGGTATTAGAGGGGAATGTACATCATAGGACGTGGAGAGCCATCAAGAGACGGTTTGAGACGTTGTATCGACAAATGAACAACTTAAAACTGGAAATGCAAATGAGATTCGAAGCAAATCCCGACGAGAACGGTGTGGAAAGAGTAAGTTTGTCGATGAATAAATCGTTAATTAAAAAGAGATTTCAAAAATTTAAATTTATAATTGATTTGTTTTTTTCAGCATGTGTTGGCTATGGAGCAATATAAAATCAAACATGGGGAGGAGTTCAAGCATACAGATTGCTATCGTATTATGGAAACAAGTCGGGTGTTTGATTATCGCCATTATCTTTAAGTGTTCAAGTGTAATCATCCAATGATCTATTGTATTACGTTTCCTTTGTTTTTTCCTTTAATGTACTACTTTAAATCTATTACAATAGAATGAATAAGTTAAAAAGATATGTTTTAAACCCAATTTGGAGTATATTGAAAATAAAAAAAATTAACAGGAGCATTTACGGTTGGGTCCGATTACTAAACCCAACCGTAATATAATTTGTACAAACACCACAACTTGTTTACGGTTGGGTTTTAAGGCAAAACCCAACCGTAATTCTGTGTTGAAATTGGAACAAAAATTAACAGAATATGTTACGGTTGGGTTATAAGCCAAAACCCAACCGTAAATTCTACTGGATAACACAAATTTGGATTATCTAATTTGTGTGTTTTTCGTTTTTTATTTGTTTCAAACACCCAATTTACCTTCAATCTAGTAAAAATGATTGACTTATTTCAAAATTTTGATTTTTAAAACTCAAATTAACCAAAAAAATCAATGCTCAAAAGGATGTGTTACGGTTGGGTTTTGCCTTATAAATGGTGTTCATCATTTTTCTTCTACTTTCGGTGGGTTCTGGTTGAAAACCCAACCGTAACTATTGGAAAAAATGGTGTTCATCATTTTTCTTCTACTTTCGGTGGGTTCTGGTTGAAAACCCAACCGTAACTATGGGAAAAAATGGTGTTCATCATTTTTCTTCTACTTACGGTTGGGTCTGGTTGAAAACCCAACCGTAACTGTGGGAAAAAGATGGTGTTCATCATTGGTCTTTGATTTACGGTTGGGTTTTGTTGAAAACCCAACCGTAAATCTGGGCAAAAATGGTGTTCTTCGGTGTTCTTAGGGTTATGGTTGGGTTCGACATGAAACCCAACCGTAAGTTTCTCTGAACAACAAAAAATCAATCTTTCAAATCGTGATTTCATCAAATTTGAGCCATAAAAAGATCAACAGTATAAGTTAGAGGTATGCTCAATGCTACTATGGTTTATTGAATCAACATCTAGGGTTTAAAAAAAAACGACAAAATTTTCTTAAATTTCATCTAGTTTTTCTTCCCACCAAACACAAATTCAAAAAAAAAAATCAAATCATTTGATTAAGTAAAAGATTATGTTTAATTAATCATGATTAGCTTAACTTTTTAATTAGTTAGTGTAATTAAGATTACTAACCAGGTGTGGTTTAGGCATTGTGAAAATATTATGGATAAGGGGTTTTTGAGTTTTACTTCATAATGTCCATATTTCGTCTTATTATTGGAACCCCTCTATTAATATTGAAGCCCCTATATCATGCTTCTAAGTAAACCATCAAATTTTATGAATAAATAAAAATTGGCATTGTTCAGCCAAAAAAAAATTTGAATCCCAAAATTGTATCCAGAGGTAAACCAACCCTTATCCATTGTCGATTGAACAAATATCACACAATCAAATACTCCTATTAAAGAAAAACACAAAAAAACCATAAAAGCAAAATGGGGAAAGGGTCACGTGCTAGCAATAACAATACGTATCCCCATTCCCCCTCTTCCTTTCCGACTCCATTTTGAAAAAAACATCAGCAGGGTAAAAATGTAATAAACGGGATGAGGTTGAGGGGAAAAAAGAGAAAAGAAAACTGAGGGAAACTGTAATAACAACAATGGCCACTTCTTTTTTTCCCTTCCCCCAAAAAGACAAACCCGTCCTCACTCTCTCTTATTGTACGTCAATCCACGAAACTTTCCCCCTCTCTCTTATTGTTCTCTATTCCCTCCTCTCTTTTTTTTTTACCGTTTTCTTTCTCTATCTCTCGTGTGAAACAGAGCCTAATACTAGTATAGTAGTACTCTACACTTTCCAGTTCTATCGAGAGAGAGAGAGAATAAAACAGGCACACACACTCTCTCATCATCCACAACACAAAACAAACATTACCACCGTCGGCGGTTTTCTTTGGAATTTTGTGAGAACCCAAACACTCCTTATCTAGGAGGAATAATCAACAATCTGTAGAGAGAGAATAGGGAGAAACAGAGAGGGAGAGGGAGAGGGAGAGGGAGAGGGGTTGAAGAAAATTTGAAGAGTGTGAGTGAGCATGGAGAGGGAATTTAGCTTTCATTTTTAGCTAAATATATACCTAAAATCTTCAAGTTCTTTTTTCAGGGAGTTAAAAAAGTTGTGTTATCATGGCTACTATACAGTTTATCAGTAGTGAGAAGAGGGTAATAATGGTGATGATTGTAATGATTTTAGCTTTGGGTTTTTTCTTTTCATCTAGTGTTGAAGCTCGAATGGGTATTGAAAGACAGAAGCTTGAAGTTCAGAAGCATTTGAAGCGTTTAAATAAACCTCCTGTCAAAACCATTAAGGTTACTCCCTTATTCTCTCTTGTCCCCCTTTCTATTCAGTATGTAGTGATCTAATTCCCATTATTATAGATTTTTTTCTGTATTTTTCCCCTTATTTTGTGTGATTTTGAATTAAATGGAGAACTGGGGATTTTTTATTTGTTTCCACTCTCGCTAACTTCATTTTCCAGAGTGGGTTGATATCTTCCATTTAGTGTTTTTTTTTTCTTTATGATTTTCTGATAAATGGGTGCTTGAGATTTCATCATTTTCACCTCTGATGCTTCTTTTCATTTACTGGTATTTTAGTCTGATATTTGTTTGAAAAAATGCAGAGCCCAGATGGAGATATTATAGACTGTGTACCTGTTTCTCATCAACTAGCCTTTGATCATCCATTTCTCCAGAACCACACTATTCAGGTTTGATTTCTTTGTTGAATCACTGTTTATTTATTATTATATTAATTTATAATTTAATTCTCTGATTGATTTGTTGTAAATCATTTATGGATGTTTCAGATGAGACCTACATATCATCCAGAAGGCATTAATTTTGATGAGAACAAAATCGCATCATCAAAATCGAGTAAAGAAAAACCCATTACTCAACTTTGGCATGTGAATGGTAGATGTTCAGAGGGTACTATACCCATTAGAAGAACAAAGAAAAATGATATTTTTAGAGCAAGTTCTGTTAAGAGATATGGAAAGAAGAAACACAGAACCATCCCTAAACCTAGGTCTGCTGCTCCTGATCTGATTAATGAAAGTGGTCATCAGGTAATAATAATGCTTAAACCCAGAAAGCAAAAGATATAAGAAAACACTTTTTATTATTAGTAATTTGATTTTTCTTACTTTACTTTGTTTCTTAATTCATTTTTGTTCTTTTTCTTTTTCTTGGAGTGAGTAGCATGCTATAGCTTATGTTGAAGGAGATAAGTATTATGGAGCTAAAGCAACTATAAATGTTTGGGAACCAAAAATCCAACAATCAAATGAATTCAGTTTATCACAATTATGGATCTTAGGTGGTTCATTTGGTGAAGATCTCAACAGTATTGAAGCTGGTTGGCAGGTAAAAAATTATATAAACCACCCCCTTTTCAAAGTAGCATGAGTGGATTATGATAAAGTTTTGACAGTAGAGCAAAAGACTCATCTTTTGATTAGTTATTTCTTACATTTTTTAACTCATTGCAAAACTTTGTGAAGCATATTCAATAAAAAAAAAGATAATTAGAGATAAACCAAAAAAGAAAAGTTTGCTTTACTCATCATCTTTTGATAAGTAAAATGAAAATGTGAACCCATTAAGAAAAGGTTGTAGATTAAAAATGTATTTTCTCTCTTACATATATCTCTTGATGTTTTATTCATTAAACTTATTGGATAACAGGTCAGCCCAGATCTATATGGAGATAACAACACAAGGCTCTTTACATACTGGACTGTAAGGCTCCCATGTGCTTTTGTTTTGTTTTTGGTTTTTTTTTGCCTCTCTTTCTTTCTTCAAATTCAATACTGTAAAAAGTACTGTTATTTGTATGTTTGTAATGAGTTTCTTTCTAATATTGAATGACAATTTTGCAGAGTGATGCATATCAAGCAACTGGATGCTACAATCTACTGTGTTCAGGCTTCATTCAAATCAACAGTGAAATTGCAATGGGTGCAAGCATCTTCCCTACGTCTGGCTACCGTGGCTCCCAATATGATATCAGTATACTTGTCTGGAAGGTAAATACCAAAAGTAGAATGATGCTAGTCATGACTCATGACCCTGGAAATGGAGAGAACAACTGAAATAGTCCTTCAAACTAATTTCAAAGGAAAATGAAATAATTTACAAAATAATTCAGAGAAAAGCATGAATTAAAATTTCTGACATCTGTTCATATCATGCTGTGTTATTTGACTAATTATTTAATTAGGGGTTTTAGACAGAAGTAGTTTAAGGAAAAAATTAACCCGTTGGTGAAAATTGAACCAAAAAAAAGAAGAGAATCTCTGACATTTTTATTATCTTTGTTGTGGTTTTCTTTACTTGACTAGTTTATTACTTGTTCTATGGGTATTTAGGTTTTTACTTGGGACTAAAATCCAAAGTAGAGGACTCATTTGAAAGAGAAAAAAAAATGAAAAGTTAAATAAGAATGACAAACATAGAATCTCTGACATTTATTCATTCATGCAGGATTTAATCTGTGATTTAATCTGGTTATATATTAATCTATGTTTATCATATTTATATTGTAGGATCCAAAGGAGGGACACTGGTGGATGCAGTTTGGGAATGATTATGTTCTAGGGTATTGGCCTTCATTTTTATTCTCATACTTAGCTGATAGTGCTTCCATGATTGAATGGGGAGGTGAAGTTGTGAATTCAAACCCAGATGGACAGCATACTTCTACTCAAATGGGCAGTGGGCATTTCCCTGAAGAAGGATTTAGTAAATCAAGTTATTTCAGAAATATTCAAGTTGTCGATGCTTCCAATAATCTTAGGTCTCCTAAAGGTATTGGAACTTTTACCGAGCAATCCAACTGTTATGATGTTCAGAATGGCAATAATGGTGATTGGGGCAGCTACTTTTACTATGGTGGTCCTGGCAAAAACCCTAACTGCCAATAGAAATATGAAGAAGAAGGAAAACCCTAATTACTCTCCACCTCTCCTCATCTCCTTGTAACATTCATTGTACTCTAATCCCATCCCTCCCTCAAAAAACTAGTTTTTCTTTTACACCCCCTCTAGGTTTAGAATAGTATTCTTTGTAATGTAGCAAGTTTTGATATTTTTTTTCTTTTTCTTTTTCACTATAACTCTCCATATAAGTTACTGGAGAGGAATGCCAAAAGTTTCTTAATCTCAGAAGAAACATGCCTTTTCATTAATTACCCTCCTGCCTACCTTTCTATATGTGTATTTGTTTGGTTGCTCCTGGTTTGTTCAGTTGTCAAATGGATTGAATGAATGAAATCAGATTCTGATATTTTGGGCACGTTACATGTTGTGCTTTTTTGTTCAATGGGGTACCCGCTGTTGGTAGAAAAAGTTAGTGCCCCTTACCTATGTCCTTCTTTTCCTTGTATTTGTTGATTGAAAAAGGTGCTTGGAAAGGAAAGGTTGTGGAAAGGGGTATATACCCATTAAGATTCCAGATCAATGGTCCCTTCACTGAAATTTTATGAACACTTAACTATGCATGTGATGTCCATGTCTCAACAAGGGGTCAATTTGGTACACGAGGAAGGCAAAGTAAGAGGCCCATTGCCTTTGGAAATCCTGGATGGGTTTTGGAATCAAGAACAGTTAATAACTTGGCGTCAATGTCATGATGTTAACTAGGGGTGTCATGAGCATGCAACTAAGGGTCAACTGAGCACATGAGCAAGTAGAAATTCAAGGAAGTACTGTTAAATTAAGATGCTTGGCACAACCAAAGGTCTAACTTGAATTGAAATGCAGAGCACACCTAAGGAAATTGACAAGGGAAAAGGATAAGTAATAGTAAACTAAAAATAAATTGAATGGTTGTTACTGGGGAGAAACTATTGGGACATAACCTACAGAAATAACAAAATCTTTGTTTAACGTCTTCAAAGAGTAAAAGATTGGAGTCCCACACGTTTTCTATGGGTCCATTGGGTTGTTGTTTGATTAGATGCATTGGTCAATAATATACATACTTGTCTAGTTCATGCAGGTTTCTTGTTTGGAACATTGGTTGGTATAGTGAAACAGATCACTGGTTGGTATAGTGAAAGGAGGGAAGGAAGACAGAAAGGACAATAATCTGTAAAAAAGGGGGGTCACAACTCACAAGACTCGCAACAAACTGGCTAACCACACAGATTTGAATAGTGGGTATTCATGGAACCAATCATAGTGGTTGAAAAATCAAGGATGTAGAATCTTAGGAGTTGATCTACACTATAGCAATGACCTCCTTGTGGGAATAATAATGACCTTATCGAACTGATTAATGTGTTAGATTTACTTCTAGATTAGTTATCTCTCTTTTGGGGGTTTTAAGCAAATCCTTTGTTTCTTCTACCCACCGGAGTGTTTAATTTCGAGAGTTTTGATAATTAGGTCATGTGTCTTGCTTCAGCTTTAAAATCTTCTTTTAATCTGATATGTCATTTGGGTATATTCAATTATAGTATCTTTTTGTAAGAACTTGAGTGGTTCAAGGAAAGATTCTTTGTAAGGATGTATTGGTTCTAAAAGTATTATCGTTTTTCTTGATTAACTATTCAAGTGTTTGTCACCAGGGCCGGTCCTGAGACAAGGCTACCGAGACTTTGTTTTGGGGCAGCAAGGATGTTAGGGTAATATTAATCAGAATCGACCAAAATTTTATTATAATTTGAAAACAGAAATAAAATATCTTTTTGGTTTTTTATCTAACCTAGATACAAAAATCATAGTTTATACCAAAGTTAAAGGTCTAATGTTTTAAGTTTTCAACTGAAAATTTAGGGTAAAAATTTTAGGGAAAAAACTTCGAATCCCCAACAAATTTAAGTTTTATAATGTTTGTTGTTTACTGATTTTGTGTTTCTTTTCTTTTAAATCTTTAATTTAATCAAAACTATAAATAATCTTTTGAATTTTATTGTTTGTTGTGATTGTTGTTGAAGATGAAGAGGACACGGAAGAAAAGGTTTGATCACCTGTTGGATGATTAATTTTCCTGTTACTACTATACCTGTGAACAAAACTACAACTCTTAACATTTTAAATCCATTGTGTAAGGTTTTATAGTTTTGCTTTTATGTTTAATAATTGGTTGTCTGAATAGAGATGCATGAATTTTTAATCATCTTTTAGGATTGTGAATTTCTATAAAATATTCCAGTAACTTACCATTGAATGAAATAGTACATCCTGTTAATGGATAAGTTCAATCATCTTTTTAACTTTGGCAATTTAATCCTTTTAAAAGAAGCTTGATTTAGGGGCTTCTCAATTTAGAGAGGGGCTCCTCATGTGAAGATAAAATAGAGACATTTGAAGTAAAATTCAAAAACCCTTTATCCATGATATTTTGATAATGGCTAAAATACCCCTGATTAGTTAGTATTAGTAAAACTAATTAGCTAATAGATTAAGCTAATCATAATTAATCTTAAATAATTTTATACTTAATCAAATCAAATCAAAAAAAAATCTTTTTGGTTTGGTTGGAAGAAAAATTTGAAGAAATGTAAGAGAATTTTTTAGGTTTTTTTAAAAAACCCTAGATTTTGATTCAATCAACCAGAGTAGTTAGGTATACCTCTAACTTAAAGTCTTGGTCTTTTTTGATGAAATTACGTGTGAGAAGATGATTCTTTTTTTATTCAGAGAATTTTACGGTTGGGTTTTCATGTCGAACCCAACCGTAAAGAGAAGAAAAATGGATGAACATCAAATTGTAACAGTTTTACGGTTGGGTTTAAGCATCGGACCCAACCGTAACTCACAATTATGGTTAGGTTTTCATCCTAGAACCCAACCGTAACAAACAATCACTCGTACAAATTTTACGGTTGGGTTTTTAGCATAGAACCCAACCGTAACTAATCTTCAAACCCAACCGTAAAATGAGATAAATAGATTTGAATATTTTTCATTTCTATCTTGTAGATAATTGAAAGACGAAGCCAACCCAAAAAAAATGAGGTCAATCGGACATCGTATGAGGGAGTTATGATCAAAACGGTGAAATACAAAAAAAAATCCAGGAAGAATTACGGTTGGGTTTGACCCAATAAACCCAACCGTAAATCTGACACAAAAATGAAGCCCAAAATGCCCAGATTTACGGTTGGGTTTATTGGGTCGAACCCAACCGTAATTCTTCTGGATATTTTTTGTATTTCACCGTTTTGATCATAACTCCCTCATACGATGTCCGATTGATCTTATTTTTTTGGGGTTGGCTTCGTCTTTCAATTATCCACAATATAGAAATGAAAAAATCTTCAAATCTATTCATATAGTTTTACGGTTGGGTTTGAAGATTAGTTACAGTTGGGTTCGATTCTGAACCCAACCGTAAAATTTCATCTGCATCTCCTACCTTGTTATTTACGGGGTTTTTTTTTTTAACAAACTCAACCGTAAAATGTAGAACAAACCAGTTACGGTTGGGTTCGAATCTATTCATCTAATTTTACGGTTGGGTTTAAGTACAAATTTTTGTACGTTTGGGTTCAGAATCGAACCCAACCGTAAAATTTCATCTTCATCTCCTACCTTTAAATTTACGGTTGGGTTTGTTTAATAACCCAACTGTAAAATGAAGAACAAACCAATTACTGTTGGGTTTTCCAATCAAACTCAACCGTAAATTTTTCTGTAACCCGATTTGTTCTTCAATTTCTTCATTAGGTTGTTTAGTTTGATTTTGATTGTCATCATTAATACCTTCTACACCTTTAGTAGGATTCTTCATCACGAACTTTAGAGTTTAACCGACGATGAAATTTTTGAATCGCCAATTAATTGATTCATTGGAGAAATTCGATTGAAATGGAGAAGGAAAAGATATGGAAGGAGAGGAAAAAGTTTTGAATTGGAATTGAAATTCTATAAGGTTTTATTTTGTTTAGGTTTTAATTGATTGAAGGGTATTATGGACATTTAACATAGCCCTAAGACACCTCTTAATGCATTTTTAGATTACCCTATCTCACATTGGAGTTTCTCTATAAATATGAGAGCCCCTAATTCAAACTTCTTTTAAAGCACAATAGGACAACAATTGACATTTTGGTGCCGGCCCTGTTTGTCACTACTATATTTATATTTCTCCATGCTACAAAAATTAAAGCTACTTATACATATATAATTAATGAACACTTCATAATTCCATTCATGTAGTATCAAACTTTGTTGGGATTAATTATCGCAATAGATATGATTATCATTATACGAGAAGACTTGAAGATGCAAGCATTTTAATTAAATCTGTGAGGTGCTTTTTGTTTTTACATATGTATCTCTTTTAGAGGTTAAAGTTAAACCAATAATGACTTGGTGTCTGTAGTAAAATCTAGCCATCATCTGGATATTGACGTGGCTCCTTCCTTAGGTTCAGTGAGGAGGACGCTGGTGAATTTTAAGTACGGAAATGCTATTTCCATCTTTTTTTCACCACACTTTTTATCATTCAGCTGACGTACCAATACACCTAAAATAAAAAAGTAGGAAAGAAAAAGTATATTAGGATAAAATTATATCTGCAACTTTAATTTAATCTATATTTTCTTCTTCTTTTTTTTTCTATCTTTTCTGATGAAAATTGCTTGAGAAAATTCAACTTAGAAATTTTAAAAACACAAATTGCTTGAGAAAATTCAACTTAGAAATTTTAAAAACACAGTTAAAAATTAAAATAAGTTTTATACGAATTTTTGGTGAACAAATTCACCAAATCACTATTGTTTTTCTGAAAGGTTGGGAAATAGGCATTGACCTTTTAAAAAGATGCATATAAAAGAAGTAGAAGAAGAATCTTCTAATATAAAAAACACGATTAGTGAACCCTATCTAAAACCCGTTGTCTGTTATTTGAAATATATATTAAATTTGGTTTGTGGGGATTTTTAAGGTTAAGTTTGTATTGTAGAAAAATGTTATTTTTTACTCCCTTCGTTCCAGTTTAGATGACGGTTTTGGAATTTTCACGTAGGTTAAGGAAAATAAAAGAGTCTAAATATTTTTCATCTTTGTCCATGAAAAAAGTCTTCAAACATTAATCGCTATTACTATGTTAAAAAAAATAACTTGTGGTTTCAAGATAAAATTCAAGGGTGTTGTTAGTTTTAGAGAAAATATGAAAACCCTCAAATATTTTGGAACTAGAAAGAAACTTTAAACCCTCATCAAAAGTGGAACAGAGGAAATATTAACTAATATAAAACAAATCTTGCCTAATAGTTGTTTGATAAAAAGTCTAAGTAACTGAAAGTACTTTTGTTTATTTTACAGTATTTTGTTTATGTTACGGTATTGATTAAAAATTATCTTTGTTGTTGCGGGAATGAATCATTAAAAAGTCAGGTTGCATTGATATTAGTGGAATCAAACCTAACCTGCTCTTGGTATGGGGTTTGAATCTACAGATGATGCATGGGAGTTTTACAAGATATTTTGGGAAAGAAATTGGATTTCCTATCATGAAAAGCATATGTGTGAATAATGTCGTGGGGATATAAGAAGCTACAAGTTCACTTCTGCTCGAGCAGGTAAGTGTCATTCTATCCCTGGAAAACCATTAAAGCCTCAAGTGACAGTAAAATGGGGTGTTTAATTTAAGTTAATGTTACGATTGGATTGCCTAGTTGGTTATGTAATCAGCTAGTTCATTTTGGAGCATAATCATGAACTAAAGCCGGAAAATGTTAGATATTTTCATTGTAATCGCTATATTAGTTCTTCAGTAAAGAATCAAATCGAGCTTATTGATCGATCTGATGTGAGGTTTTACAAAAATATATAATGTTTGTGTAAATGAAGCCAGCGGTCATGAGAATATGACATGTTCTCAAAAAGATTGAAGAGCTAATTGACAAATTGCGAAGTTCACGGGTAAGAGAATGAGATGCAGTTGCGATTTTAAAGTACTTTACAAAGATGAGTTCATAAGGTTCGGGATTTTACTCAAGTGTCGATGTAGATGAGATTGTTCATTTGAAAAACGTGTTTTGGGCAGAAGGTAGGTCAAGAGAAGAATATAAAGAGTTTTGTGAGGTTATTTATTTTGACACCACGTACTTGGTGAACAATATGACATGCCGTTTGTTCAATTTGTTGGGATAAATTACCATGGAGAATCAATATTGTTTGGATATGGGTCGGTAACACATGAAGATATCAAATCTTTTGTATGATTATTTATACAGTGGCTTGATTGTATGTATGGAGGTGCTCCTCCTGCAATAATAATTAACGAAGACATGACTATGCAAAAGGCCATAGAAATAGTCTTCCCCAACAGTATACATAGATGGTGCTTATGGCATGTGATGAAGAAATTGTCGTAGAAGTTTAAAAGTCATAGTAACTATTTGTGCATTACATATATGATGAAAAGGGTTGTCTATAATACACAATATCCATCAGACTTTGAAACAAAATGGAAAAAGATGTTACAAAGTATGAATTGTTTGACAATGAATTGTTTAAAGTATTATATGAAGAAAGGCATCGTTGGATACCTTGTTATCTAAATGACTATTTTTGGGATGGAATGCAATCTACACAAAGAAGCAAGAGTTCGATGGATACCTTGTTCTGAGGACAACTTTGAAATAATTTGTAGAGTAAAATGAACGTGCATCGTGGGACAAGGTAGAGAAAGAGACTAGAGATGATGCATAATCGTGTTCCAAACTGATTCTTACTGCTACATTTTTTGAAATAGAAAAACAAATACAAATAGTGTATACTTTGTCCAAGTTTAAAGAGTTTCAAATGACTTGAACTTGAAAATGTATTGTGAACTTATCAAACAAGAAAAGGATCCTCTTGGAACATTTAAGTATGTTACTCGTGCAAGTGTGTGGATTGAGGGGATTGATGAACAAAAGATTCAAAAGCAGATAAACTTTGATGTGATTTTTTATTCAAATGATTGCGAGGTTTCTTGTAGTTGTTGGATGTTGGATGTTTGAGTTTGGAGGGATACTCTGTAGACATACTCTTAATATATTAATCAGGCATATAATTAAGTTAATATCCGATAAATACATAAAAACAAGATGGAGGAAAGATGTGAAAAGGTATCACACAAGTATGAAAGCTAATACTGGGTTTTGGTAAAAAAATATTGAGCGAGATCGTTATAATAACTTGAGTGTTTTTTTCAACAAGGTTGCAGACAAGGCAGTAAAATCAGAACTTGCTTTCAATGATGATAAGCAATTGTTAGTCATACAGTTGGAGATATTGGAGGAAAAAAAAACGCAATTCATGAGATTGAAACAAAGAGTCCTGTCACAAATAAGTGTAAATAAAGGCAAGAAAAATATTCACCAGGAGAAGAAGTTATGGATACTGTAACAGTGGATGTTGTAGTTAAAGATCTAATAATCGTCGATGTACTTAGTTCTAAGCACAAAACGCGACGAGGAAAACCAAGAATTAATATATATATATATATATATATAAAAGTACATGAGAACATAACAAGTAGAATCATATAGCTACCAGTAACGGGAATGCATGTGATGAAGAAGATGAGCTTGTAGCTGTTGATGTACCAATACTAAAAACTAGAAAACGAGGCAGGCCACCGGGCATCAAAAATAAAAATCCTAAAATTACCAATTTGGGTGGAGAAGTAAATGTGCACGTAACTTACTTTCATCCATATTTATTGTTCATTTTTTATCTCAAAATATAATGACCAATATGGATTAAATTATATAGGTTGTGCCGTAACAAGAAACTAATAGAGTAGTAGGACAAACTCATGCGTATCAAACTAATGGAGTAGTAGAACAAACTCACGTGTATCAAGCTAATGGAGTAGCACCCCAAAGTACCTGTGTACCAACTTTGGGGATTTTATCAGCATTCATCTCCTCACTACATAGGACTGCCGATAGTAAGATATATGGTAATATTTTTACTACTTGTTTCCATGGAGATCTGTTACTATTTTGTCGTTGGGTTATTGTAGGATTTAAACACATCAAGTTCTTTTTATATACAAGAGTCATCACAAGTGTTGCCACTTAAAGCGCCTAATATGCAGATGTTTAGAGGGTAAACAAAGTAAATATGTAACTCAATTTGGCAGTAAAACTACCAATTAAATTGTATCTTGTTTTGGACTAATTGTCGATTGAATACTTAAGATCTTTAATATTTTGGAAGATATGTAACTTTTTTTTTTGGGGAAAATATGCAGCTTGTTTTTATAAGTTATCGTTGTAATTATCTAAAATACCATATACACAATACACTCCTGTTTTTTTTCATATTTGGTCGATTCCACAATTATTTAGCAGTTCAATTATAATTCAGATGCGTACAAGGAAACTTCAAGAAGTTCTATTTTTTCCGATGCACAAACAAAACATAAGAAAGTAGCTTTTTTTTTTCTTCTGAATTTGAGTACAAAAACTTAAGCAAAGTCCACGATTAAAATTATATTAAAAATTGATGTAAAGTTTACAATTCATAATTACAATAGAGGAATTTGCAGTCAGGTCTTTATTGTTAGCACCAATCATATTTCTAGGCAAAACAAATAAACTACTTAAGTTACACATCTTCCTCCGTCTTTTCATCAGATGTAAGTTTTTCATATACAACTGCTTGAACCACTAATGAATGGAAGCTTTGGTGGTTTTTGATTCCATTTTTCTGCTTGATCTTATCAAATTCCGCTCCAACTTTCGTTTCATTTTTTTGGCATTCTATAACTTCATGTTTTTGGTCTTTGTTGTTAATGACATCCAAAATCTTAACATCTTGACATTCATTAATTTTGCACACATCTAGTTTTTAACATTCAGAGACACGGGATATCTCTCATAGTTTTTAACAAATATGAAACCCTTGCACTAAATCAAAACATTCAACAGTGAGAAAGAATTCGGCACTAAAAAAACTGAAAGAAACATATTTGATGGAACGAGCAAAACAAAGTAAGAGTGATTTATATTTCGACTATGTTGAATCAAATTTGATAAACCAACACTTCTTCTTCTTCTTCTTCTTCAAATTCTCACGGGGAAAAATTAACAAACGAAACCTAACTTTTATAGAGAGACTACACGATACAAATTCTTATTAAATCAAATACAAGATATGAATCTACAAAAATCAGTAGAATAACTTACTGATTTTAAGACAAGAAAATAAGAAAATTTCTGCTGATATGCCCTTTTTTATGATATTTGTCTCTCGACTCATAAATAAAATTAGAATTGGGGATCTAGTTTTTGATGTTAGATTCCACTGTTTAGTTTTGTTTTTCTAACATTACATTTCTAGGATAATAGACGACTCAAAATAGAGAGAAAAAAATAGATTATGTAAAAGTTGTAGACACTATATTGACCAAATACACGTTATTTTTCCTACGTTTTTATTACAGTTGAGTGGTGAAAAAAGTGGTAAAAAGAGATGGGAATAACATTTGTGTTTTAAATATATGAGCAAGATAATTCAGAATAATAGTTAGTATCATTAAAAAAAAAATTAAAAAAAAACTTTTTCTTATCCAGGTCATTGTTACAAAAGTGGCATCAAAAGATTTCCCTCCAAGTTTTATGGTGTAGATGGTGGTTTTTGACAAGGGCATGAATTGTAAAATTACTGTACCTGGCTGCAGAAATATGAATCTCTGACTCGGCGTCAAAATTATGGATACGTGCGTCTGTCTTATATTCCGCAAGAGAATTGAGAATGTATATTCAGACCATGGCTACATTAATCATGTAGCTCTTTTATATATGTGTCTCCAAAATTTCAGGGCTTTACCCGGCTAAACCCTTGTTATTTCGTGTGCGTCCATGCAAATAAATTTTCATTAATCAGAACACGTTGATTATGCAAAATTATGAACATTTGGAATGAATGTTATGTCATATCTGAATGAAGGCGCTAATTAGACACATATCATCTAAATACAGAGTCGCATTGAACATCATCTCAAGTTGCAACATTTTCATGGCTGAATTCCTTGAAAATATTTTGTATGCATTACATAAAAGCCAAGCATAATGACAACGCTATATCTCATGCGATTGAGAAGCCTAAGAAGTTCATAGCCGCGCCAACGGCACTAGCAGTGCATAGTCCATGACCACGACACTTGAAAGTGCCAGCACTAGCCTTACCTCTTCGCAGCGCAATCCTTGCTTGTTCGTGTCTCCGCTGCTCGTGTCATTTTTCGTTGTTAGCGCCATCATTTAGGCCACTGCCACGAAACTTGTGCTACCAACGCCCTGCTTGAGCCAATAACACTTATTTTACAAAAAAATCACGGCTTTGAAGCCATGACTCCACTAGGTCTCACGAGAAATCAAATCATATTACATGGGGGGATTATTCATGGGGTTTTGGTCTGGTGGTTATAGCAACATGCGGCGTGGTAACACCCCATGATGAGAAAGTTACAAGTAGTGGTGACGGTTATAGCGGTTGAAGAGGTGATGGAGTAATGATCTAGAAGTTTCCAGAAACTTTCCAAGACAAAGTGGGCGGTTACACTATTCCTCCAACAACCTCCATCTCTCCATCTCCTCGCTACCTCCACTAATTACAAGGAAAACATGTGTTCCCAAGCTGATCATTCTCACATCTCTGTTATTCTCCATCTTTACACACAATTCAACACAGAAATTCCTTCAACTTTTTTTGCTTCCCTCCCCTAAGATCAACCCATTATCTCTCCTTGTGACCGAAGCAGGACGGAACGGCTACTATCGTGGTTTAGGTTTGTCCTGTACGATTTTGATTTTCGAATCTAAAGAAAGTACTTCAACATTACATTGTTTTGCCTAAGAGTAATTTTTAGGTACTAAAAATTGGCGACCACAGTGGGAGATCAATCTCTCGGTCACGAATCCAATTATTCATTCATCTGAAAAATCATTCTTTAACCGTATGAAAACAAGGTGGGTCTTAGGTCTAGTTCATAGACTGGAATCAATTTAGGTCCATCAACCAATCTCAGTTCTGGTGTTCCATTCCCCAAAATTCTTTCACCAAAAACACCAACACTACTCTTTCAAGCAATGCTACTAGAAACGCCATGGATATCCAAGCATCACCAAGTCTCCCAAATCTTATGAAGAGACCCTTGTTGACACACGAGCAGATGTGACTACCACTCAAAAGGAAATACTTTCTCCTCTTAAGACTCGTATGGAGCAACCACCTCTAGAGCAACACAAGTATCATATGAAGCAAACCAGAAACGCCTCCAAAGTTATTGTTGATGTTAACACCTCCAGAGCCCACATCCAAAGATATAAATGAGAAGTTTGTATAGCCCCTGATCTAGTACTAGGAAACAGTCAACATCAAAATCTCAACACCAATGGAGTTCTGGAAAGGTTCATACAAAAATTGCAAAATGAAAGACTTATCTCTGTCTCACCATAACCAGCCTCTCTGTCTACTTGAGATCCAGAAAATCTTACATCAGCGATCAAACTTCGTCATTCATAAAAATTTAGAGAGACCACTATCACTACCATATTGTGGCCAGGAGTGTCCGCTACCAATTTACCTGCAAAAATCATGTAATCCAGACTACGACATGGTTCTGGGACGTCCATGGATCCACATCAACAAGGCAAGGATTGACGCATCTCTGGAGAAATCGTCACCAAGGGACCTACATGTAGGCGCCAACAAGACAGCATACCCCAAAGATTTCTCACTTCCAGAACATCACAAATAACAGATCTGGACACTAAAAAATTGCATAGAGGAAAGATGATGTCGTGGGCTCATGGATTTTGCCTTCAAGTAAGTCTTGTTCAGCAACTCTCTCTACAACCAGTTGTCCTAGTCTCATCAAGGCTTGAGGACTTGACCCAAGTATCAACCTCAACGTGCCTTGACGATGTGAATGGGAAGCTGATCCTTTTCAAAAGTTTGTCGAATGGATAAGGGTCATCTCTACTGAGAATATTAAAACCAATAACCCAACCATTTTTAAAATGTGTCATCAACCTGAGATACCGAAACCCAACCTTTTCCAAATCGGAGACACTACTGCCTCTCCTGGAGAAAAGCCACATTTGGTCATTAAAACTATATTAGGTGGATACTACAAACTCGTCAATACTGATAAACCAACAGGGGTAGTCGTACGTGGCAAGTGGCTTAAAGTTGTCAAGGCTTAACACTTCATCACCCCTGACAAAGCTGTCAATGCTTGAGCACTGAACCACCCCTAGCAATATTTCCTTTCTTTTATGCAACATTTCTAATCCCTCCAAAATGTTTACAGTGCCTTGCATTCATACTTAAAGTTTCAATTTATTTAATTGAACAAAGTATTGTTTCCCTCTCTAGAAAATTATTGCAAACCAATCAAAATCTACCTACTCAAAATTCTAAAAAAAAAAATCATAAAAAAACGGGTATCTCATAAACACATAAAAACCCTCGAAACTTACTATTTAGAAAAAATATCTAAAGACTGTTCAGCGCCATCAGGATATGCTCTCTCCACATGTGCAAGGGCTTCAGTTGCAAGCCTCAACTCTCAGGATAGCCTTTCGGCATCATACCTAGCCTTGGTAATCGCTTCTAAGCAAATACGTTCATACTTCCTTCAAGTTTTCCTGAATGGCTCTCATATGACGACAAAGCCATCCAACAACAAGTTTCGCCGTCTCAGCTTCCTCCAAGAGTCAGGTCTTTTCCAACTCAAAGTCAAAATCAACTCCAGCGTTCAGATACTCAATTGGTGCAATTTTCGTCGCATTGTCATCCTACGTAACAGCACCACTTGGAGCATCATCTTCAACAAATGCATCGAAAGAATCAGAAGAACCACACTTCGGGACTGAAGATTTGCTCAAGATCCCTTCGCTATCAAGAACCCCTTCAGCCTATAAAATATGTTCAACCATAGATTCACAACCTTGACAAGGCCCTTTACTCTCCAAAGACATGCCGCAAAGGTAACTCCGCCTCTACCAACTACGTCGTCAGATCTGATAGGCGCCTACAACCCCTGACATGGCTGAGACGCATCCCAATCATACTCTATAAAGTATAACTTCATAAATCAAAGAAAAATATAACAGGGGACTACTCATAACAATCAAGGTTTCAGACTGGCTCAAGAGACGCCTCTGGGAACATAGTCTTTGAAGACACCCGCAACACCACGTCCGCAACAAGATACCTTTCAGCTCATCCTCCTCACCCTCGACGTCTCCAGAGGACTTTGCCCATATAAGTATACCATCATCACATCCATAAGGGTAAAACAAGCTTATAAGCCAAAGGGTCAGGATAAAACACAATTTCATTCAGTCAATGCTCACAAAAACATCTCAGTTGCGACTTAACATCCCGGGCACCAACGAAGGGCACAAACTTCAATTCAAGTTTATTTGTTTTTGCTCCAGCCTTGGCGCGACAGAAACAACGACAACAATATGAGATATCAAACTTTCTAGCTTACCTTACTTGATCACGTCCATAACATGAGGACTTCACCTCTGTTGTTGTTGATGCTGATTTCAACCACACTGGTTAACTGTGGAAGACACACTGAATTCAGAATTCTCAAGGTGATGCTATCAATTCCCCCCATGCTTCAAGCAAGCCCTAAACAGACAGTACTCATGATCATGATCTCAACTATCACCGGTACTGAGGCAGCCACGACCATCTCAAGCACAATAAATTCTCGACATGCCTGACCACATCAGATTCATGCTTCGCCTATCAACATCTGGAATATGGGCTTACAAGCTGCTGTCATGAATTCATCTTCTCCAAAAACATGGTTGTGGCGAGCATCACATCCTCTTGGAAATATTAAGAATCCCACATCCTCACGATAGCACTTACCAAGCATCTTTAATGAAAAGTGCTCATCTGTATCTCTGCTAAAACATACTAAAAGGGGTGCGTCAATCGAATATACGGGCTAAGAGATGTGACTCTTGTTTTAAAGTCTACAGAGTATGAAAATTTACACGGGATTACATATTACAAGCGTGCATGCATGATTGACTGACCATACAAGCTCCGAATCAAAAAACTTCACCAACCTCATGTCATCATTGCTTCACTGTTGTGACCCTTGTCGTCTCAACTTTTGATACCGTTGTTGCTGCTGGGCGAGAGGAGAAAAAAAAAAGCGATGGTGGTTGGTGATGGTCAAACAAGGATTTCCTCTTTAAAGCCATGGTTGGGGATAAATTGCTTATGCGCAAGAAGGAAGAAGAAATTTTGGGAAAGTGAAAAATCAAATAAGAACACCAGATCTGTTGTATTTGAACCCTAAATTAATATTATGCAATTGAATTCTTGTTAACTGATTCCCATTTCTGCATTCCTAACTCTTTTGTACATACAATAATACTTCAAACTCGATTTTCAGCTTTCATTCGTAGATCTAGTAATATATTTTTAACTACTAAAAATAGGTTTCCATTAAATTATTCATTTAATCGATTAATTTCATTATCAAATTCATCTGCTTCCGCTATTGAGTTTGAAAAGACGAGGGTATCGAGTACACCACCAATTCTTTTACAATAACCTATATCAGACACACCTTGTATAATCTTTTCGATCCAACAGAGGTTAAATATTACTTAAACAAGGTGATCTTGGATATAATCTATATTTTGATCAAGGAATAGATTAAAGGGATTGATCCAAGATGTTGTTAACATACAAGTGCAATTATTTAATTATAAAAATAATTATAATGTTGAAATAAAGTAAAAACACAGACACACAAGATTTTGTTAACATGGAAAACTACTAGGCAAAAAGATCCTGGGACCTAGTCCAATTTTGAATATTCTCAATTAAGACACTACACAAATATCAACCCGCAACCTCGTAGAGTTGAGACCAAATAAACTACCCCTAGTTACTCACTTTCCTCGGTATCCCTACGCCTACAACCAATCTAGCCTACACATATGAATCACCTAACAGAATCCACTGCTAAATGTTGTTTTACCTATGTAAAGACTTCTGCAACCCAATTACTTTAGGACGTCTTACAAACAACAAGGAATCTAACTGTTTGCTAGACATTCATTTTCAATCACAAATACCAAAGATATTATATAATTAATTCATAGTCAAGGATCTTCTATTTAGATCTAATACACCAAGATACACAGATCTGAAAATCCTTGATAAAGATCAATTAAGATTTATGATTACAAAACTAATCGACTCGATTAAAAGACTTACGTTTATGATAAATCACAAACAACTTGTCGATCTACAAGCTTTACGTTTATCAAAGATAAACTACTCGCTTATCCCATACAATCAAGTCAAGCAGAAGATCACGTTAAGATCAAAAACACAAAAGAACTCCAAGTCTTAAAAGTCTTCAATCTTCTTAATCTTCAACAGTAACAACCTGCACTTGATTCCACTATTCGATTTGTCTCACAAAACAAGCTATGTTAATATTAGCAAATAAATAGTTATATCAACATATTCGTGATCACTCAAATCTGTATAGTCAAATTTTCAATCTCTTGAGTGGTCTTATTCAAAAGAGAAGGACCATAGAATAAACAAGAACTTATGTACAAAATAATTATGAAGTTAGTTCAACTACAAGTAATAAATAACGAAAATTAAAGTGTGATTCTTAGTTTCCCACCAACGGTACTACTGGGGATTCTTAATCCCAAAGAAGACTTTAAACTAGTTAATAGTATTTTTGTCTGAAACGAACCAGATTTACTTCATTGTTGAATTAAATATTACACAACTCTGGTGTGTTATCGAATGAGTTTGCAGGAATACAAGTTCCACTATTTATAGTGTTATGACCAAGGATTGTTTGGAAACAAGATCTACCGAAGTTGAGTCAACTTTCAAGTTGATTCCACGTCATCTTGAATCAACTTCTAATCTCTTACGGTGATCCAATATTGAATCACCATGTGTTCCCAATAGTTTGGCGTATTGTACCTAATGGTTGGGCGCAGAGAAAGGAGTCATTAGATTACAAGCAGATGTTTTAATCTAATGGCCTAGATTTTCTGCACCCAATAGTTAGGCACAAAAGTGTTGAGCCGTTGATTCACCAATACAAATGTTTCAATATGATGGTTCATAACTCCGCGCCCAATAGTTGGGCGTACCATACTTGATTCAAATTCATGTTCAAGCGAATGCTTGAAACACAAATTGAATCAACACTTTTGGTGATGGTTTTGAGGTTGAATCTTGAATGAAAGTTATTCAATTTCCTTGATATATAAAGAAAAAAATAGGTAGATTTTAAAGGTATAAAATTACTTCTTTCAAACTTTACTTTTTTTTGCTAAAATTTATTTCGAATCCCAAAACTTTACCCTAACACTTAACACAATAGTCTCAGCAATATACCTAGTAGCACCAAAATTACACACCATGTTGTATAACTTGTTCAGTCAAAACTTTACTCTTGCGAGGCTAGAAAGGTATTCAAGTATTGAATGCTTGTTTTATAATAACACTGATTCATTAATTAAATGGTGTAAAAAAAAACTTTTTCCCAACCATTGGGCGCACCATACTTGATTCAAGTTCATATTCAAGTGAATGCTTGAACCACAACTCGAGTCATCAAGTTTTGGTGACGATTTTGAGGTTGAATCTTGAATATTAAAGGACCATAGGGGTTAGCCTAAGAAAGTAATTCAATTTCCATGATATATAAAGAAAAAATAGGTAGATTTTAAAGGTATAAAATTATGTCTTATAAACTGTATTGCTCTTTTTGTTGGATGTTCTTTCAATCCCAAAACTTTACCCTAACATTAAACACAATAATCTCAGCTATATACCTAGCAGCATAAAAATCACATACCATCTCATGTAACTCGTTTAATCAAAACTTTACTCTTGTGAGGCTATAATGGTATTCAAGTATTGTTTTATAATAGCGCAGTGATTCATTAATTAAATGGTTTTAAATTGTCAAACTATAGTTATGTTTAGAAAAGACACTTACCATATGTATAAATATAAATGTGAAAAACCTTTTTGGCTATAATGGTATTCAAGTATTATTTTATAATAGTGTAGTGGTTCATTAATTAAATGGTTTTAAATTGTCAAACTATAGATGTGTTTAGAAAAGACACGTACCTTATGTATAAATAGAAATGTAAAAAAACTCTTTGGCCTCAAGAATCATAACTCTTGAATTTGAATCGGAGACTTTTCAGCTCCAACAGTTGCAACTCTTGAATTTATATTTTGAATACTTTCCATGCCCAAAAATCATAACTTATTATAGGTATTGTTGTTGCAAGATGCTACCATATAGTGTTCCAATTTTTTTAGAATTTATGAGGATGGATATGGTGTTGACACGTCAGCATAAGGAATTATCCTTTATATAGTAAGTATTGATATATATCATGTCTTCTTGTATGATTCATTTTGTATGACTTGCCAGAAATATGTTGGGTATATATAGGAAGGTTGGTTAGATAATTTTGTAAGTATAAACTAATGTGTGTTGTAATTTGACTAAGTATTAAACTAAGGCTAATTAATTAACTTATGGTTGCAGCTACAGTCTTAATTACTGCTTAATAGATATATAATGACAGATTCAGATGTTAATAATGTTGGCAATGGTATACCAACTAAGTATTAAAATGAGTATCACTTGAATAAAAGGCTTAGCATGTTTATAATTTATGGCTAATCATATGATTCTTGATAGAAAATAATATACTAGATGACTGCTGTAGCAGTGCAGGCCGACCGACAACTGGACTTTTTGCGACTATTTTTCAATTCATTCAAATCCATTGGTTATCTAAAGCTATTGTAGTCAGTTTTGAGTATATTACAATAAGTTTTTATAATGCAATTGCAAGATTTTGACTCAAATTTAAGAAATTTGTGTTAGATTTAGAGGAATTTGAAAATCAAGATTGAAATAGTTGTTAAAAGCTTTCTACAACTATGACAAAAAAAATCTTTTTCCTTATATTTTTTAAACTACATCAATTTTTAGCGAAATTTTCGATCTAAACAGTTAGTTTATAGTGCAATTGTAATATTTTGGTTCCAATTTGAAGAAATTTGATTTCGATGTGAAGAAATTTGAAAACCAATATCAAAATAGCTGGCAAAAGTTTTTGCAACTATAACAAAATTTTCTTTTTACTAATATCTTTTAAACTACATCAAATTTGAACGAAATTTTGAAACTAAATAGTAACTAAGTAGTTAATTTTATTATATTCACGCCAATTGGAAAAAATGTGGTTTAAATTTGGACAAATTAAAAGATAATTTGAAGAAAATTGACTTTTAAATAGTTGCTAAAAAGTCATTATATTTTATCTCCCATAGTAAATCTATAGAAGGATTCTCTTCGATCGTCCAATTAAAATAAAGATTTAGTTCTCCTAATAATATTAATTTTATAAATATTTAGATAGTCTTGTCAGAATGATTTTTGTGGTTAATTCCTTTGATAATGAAATTTTAGTTTAAGGTTTAAGGACAAACCGGGGTTTGTTCTAATCGATTCTGGATTAATTCCACCACCTTGCTGATTTAGTTAACCGTATTTGATACACTTGGAATCAGATAATTTAATCGAGGAGTACCTTCATTTAGGTGAATAATTTGTGTTTGTGTGGTTTCCCTGTAAGGAGTGTATGTGATATTCCCGCAACTCTTTGCTAAGTTTGAGTAATGCGGGAAGTGCAATATTATTATCTTTATTTACATGAGATTTATCTTTGAGTAGCACGGTATGTGCAATATTATGTTTACAAAGTATTTGGGGAAATTACTCATATGCATGTTATATTTTGGACTATTTAATTATTGTTTCTTTTAGAAATAAAAAGCATATTAGTCATTACTTGAAGTTGTATGTTTTCACTGAACACCCCTCTGAGATGATGCACTCATTTTCAGTTTCAGTTATAAGAAGAGATGATGCACGTGAAGATATCCAGTATCATAAATTAAAGCTTTAGAAATCTAGTAATGTTTATGAATCACTTCATGTCTATATATTTTTTGTACATATATTGTGAAATTAAATACACTATTATATTTATATAATTTGAGATTATGAAATAGTCAGAGAACATGGGTTTGTCTTTGGGGTTTTTTATGTAATTAAGAATCTTAATAGATGATCGAATTTTGATGTTTTAAGTGTAGGTTTTTATCTTGGTATCCAAGCAGGTAGATTAGTGGTCACACAAATTCTATACGCCATCCGGATCCGTGGAAATCAAGGGAGACCACGAGGGAGAAAGGAAATGCAATGCAATGCAATGCAATGCACGTCAGAGAGTCTATAAGCATATACCGTAACATAATAAAGGAAGAACACAAGGCTATAAAGGGAATAACGGACGAGGAAGTCTACGAAAAGCGGAAGATCTTAGAAATCTCAGAAGCGCTACCAGGACCTCATGGTATCTATTAAACAGACGACACAGAGAGATAAACGATTAAAAAAACCAAGGAAAAAGAGTTTCGAAGCAATCACTAGTGTAAAGTTCGAAAGTGCACGAAGGCACAACCACTGTGAGCATTAAAAACAACACTTTAATGGAAGTAATTGAGTTTTAAATGGCAAAAGAAGTTGCAAACATGAGAAGTGAAGCAATTGGGTACAAAAAAAAAAAGGAGAAAAGCCATATACCAAAAAACAATGCACAAAGTAACTTGGCTTAATATTTCAGTCAAAATGCATTAGTTTGCACTTTATGTTAAAAATTATATATGCTCTAAACACACTCATATCATCTACCTACAAAATAGGGCATTCATATATGCATAAGCTTAAAGGGGAAACTAATAAACTTAATATATTATGTTTTATATACCCGAAGCAGGAGGACGGTCTGACTGATTCACAAAACAAAGTAGATACTGACGACATCGAACATGGACCTTAGAGCAACCACAATGGGTCGACTAGAGTAAAAGACCAAAGACTAAAAAATTTAGTCTTTGGTCCGGTCCAAGAACAGCCGTGTATAGTCGGGCGGTGTTCTAGCGTGCGCCTGGTGTTGGGCGGTGTCCCAGTGATGCGTTTGGAAACACATGCGAAATCCTAGGATAACGCTTGCGCGAGACGGAATCTTAGCGTAACGCTCGATGTGGGGCGGAGTCCTAACGTAATGCCTGGTATTGGACGGTATCCTAGGACCGTGCCCGAGAGACGGGCGGTATTCCAGAATCACGCCTGATGGAGCGAAGGGCTAGCAACGCGCCTGAAGGAGTTGTACATGTGCTAACTTACCGTGTGGGATGAATGGGACGGGCGGTGTCCTAGCGCCCCTCCTGGGATTCCAAGCGAGTTGCTAGCAGCCCGCCCCATTCTGTCTTCCTCCTTTGGTCATTTTTGGTCATTTTCGAAGAAGAAGAAGAAGAAGAAGAAGAAGAAAACATTGGAAATAAAGCGTTAGTGTTTAGCTAGCAATGGAATGAAGAAGATAGATTTTTTTTTAAGAAATGCACAAAAAAACATTAATAACTTCTGCAAATCTCTGAGAAATTCTTTACACTCTCTTCTAAATTTTCTCAGAGACTCAAAAAGGGAAAAAATCTAGCAAGAGAGTGTAAATAATTTCTCAGAGATTTCATCAGCATAAATATGAACGAGTCATTTTCAATGCAAAATACTACCAGAAATGTTATGCAATGTATGTACTCGAAACCCAACTTCTGAATGCCGGACTATATTCATGCTATGCACTGGAAATTAATCGTTCAAACTTTTGTCTAAACTTATAGTTTTTAAATTGTGATTTGTTCTTTTTTTTTTTTTTTTTTTTGGGTGTATCAAAGTGATTGATTTACTTAATATCTTCACTGTTTCTTGCAGTTCAAAATCAGCATGCAGATATTGTCGACGATGTCCCTTCATCTTCCAGATTCAAATGGAAGATTGAAAACGTTTCTAAATTGAATGAGGAAAGTCATTTCTCACCTATTTTCAGAACAGGTCCTCATAAATGGTATATGATTCAATTTTGTGACCAACCCTTTCTCTGGAGTACTAGTACTATCTCTATGTTGCAATTCCTGTTATGATATGAATACTATATGAAGTTGCAAAGTTATTTTCTTTATTACCTAGTTATAATAGTATGACAATATCTTAGTTCATACATATTTCAACAGTTGCTTACATATTTATTGAAACTTAACCTTATTACATGTTTGACATATGTAGAATTTGTTTTCAATAGATTCAGGTTTTTTAAAAGTGAGCAGCTCCATCTTACCATCACAACATGGATCTGTGCATGGTAAGAGATTGGTTATGCAGTTGTAAGCCATGTGATCAGCTTCCCCACATGAGTAGCAGTAAAATTGCTTCCCTTTTAACCATTTTTCATCATCTGGTAAAGTTGGTGGAATAGGTGGTGGAATACCTTGGTGTGAAGCTACATAAGCATCTAACCAGATGAAAACTCCACAGTAGTTGCACTTCACATAAGGTTGAAATCCAGCATTTCCTGCTTTTCTAAGAAACAGGTACCCCTTGCAGTTGGTTAGTGTGCATTTTCTACCTTTCCAAGGACAATCTCTGGCAACATGACCAGCAGAAATACAAAGAGAACACTTGGTAATTGGTGATGAGCTTGAACCCTCCATTATGTATGTTTTGTTTGAAATTTTTTCAAGAATTGTGTTGTTGAAGCAGAAGATGAGAGTTTGCAGGTGATGGTAGTGAAAGTATGATATGACAATGGTCATTTTATAATTGGAGTAGCAACGGTCATTTTTTTTAAAAAATGTAAAAATCAGCCAGTTAGATACTGTTAAAGGCATGTGAGTTTTTAAAAAACAAAAAAGTTGAAATTCAAAATAAAATTAATTAGTTCATACAAGTTGAAACTTAAAATGACAATGCTAATAAGACCGCCCTTCACATATGTATAAGGTATTCCAAGAATCCTTTAAGGTTGGTTTAATCTTTTCTTCAAAATTTCTGCCTTCCTAAATTCGAAGTATTGTCTTGATCCCGGATCCATCCCATAGACATCCATCATCATTATACATAATTCCTCGTCCGTTTCTTTCCTACCTTGTTTTGCCGTAAACTTTGCCGATTTTTCAGCTAGTTTTGTCGATTTCTTAGCTAGTTTTGCTGCAAACTCGGATTCTCTCTGTGCCATCCTTATTTTTGTTTGTTATGTATAGTTGGTGTTGAAGTTTTGTTGCTCTCTATAAATATTTTCCATCATTTCTTGTTGGCCACTACAATGTGCTTTCCCTTTCTTCTGTCGTTTCGAATCTTTTTTTTCCCATTTGACGGGTATAAAGGGATATCTCTTATGTCTTCATAGCCACTGGAATTGTCGACCAAAATTTCCTGTGTTTCCCGGTTTTCTTCACTGCTTTCGTAATCTGACTCAGCTTGTGATGAATCGAAAACAGTTATCGATTGTCGGGAATATTTTATATTATCTAACATAATTGCGTAGCACTCGTCATGCTTAAAACTTTTCCCACCATTAGCTTCCTTGAAAAGCCTCCTTACTTCTGCAACCTGTTTTTTTTTAATTCAATTCAGTGGAGGATATACAATTCAAAACAGTATTGTAATCGTCAAAATTAAATGAATAGTTACCTTATTTTCGGGGCCCCATCCAGTATGGTGTTCACGTTCCACTTCCGCCTCCTTTGCAGAGTAAAGTGCCACATCTTTACTTATTCCCTGAAATCGTTTCTGAAGGGAGGTCCAAGTGCGTTGTGGCATCGAAGGTATGGCTTCTTTCATCCCATATAATATGCGAGACCATAATCTTTCTTCTGATTGATCGGTACCAATACTAGAATCTTGAGATATTGACAAATGAATTTTACACATCGTTACATCTTCATCTGTAGTAAATTTTTTGGACCTCGTGGTCTTGGTGGTGGTGGAATAATTCTAATCGATTCGGAAAGTAAACTGAAATGAAAAAGAACTTAATTATTTTTGAATACTAAGTAGATAGCAATGAGTGAGTTTAGTAAGATGAAATTAGATTAATACCCCATATATAGTGCCATAACATAGTCGTTGCCGTTGCAACGGTAAACTCAACGATAACATCTCAACGTAAACTAAACTCAACGGTAAAAATATAGCAGGCGTTACTCTAGAGTAACGCCCAAACTGGGGCGGGCTTCTAGCGACGCACCAAATTGCAAGCGCAATTCTAGGAACCCGCCTGGTGTTGGGCGTAGCTCCAGTATACCGCTTGGATGGGGCGATGTATTAGGAGTCCTCCTGGTGGTGGGCGTGATCCTAGAGTCTCGTTTCAGCAGGCAAAGTCCTAGTGTGCCGCTTGATCAGGCGTATTTCTAGCTTACGCCCGTGTTTCTGAGTGTTGTCCCAGGATAACGCTTCATTCCATGCGGTACACTGCGACGCCGCTTGATGCTAGGCGTAACACTACGAGTTCGCCCGAGTAAACCATCTTTAGTCCAGAAAATAACCCAAATCTAGTCTGCTACAGGATAAAATATGGACTAAAACCCATTTTTACTCGCGCCTCTGCGCTACACATTTACGGACCAAATAGGGTATTTGATCTTTGGTCCGTGTTTTACTCGCGCCCTTGTGGACACTCTTATACCTACTAAGATATAATTTAGTCAGGTCGCATACGCTCCGTAGGACTTCAATTCTACGAGAATCAACTAGTTGATTGACTTGATTCCTCAGAAAACGTATTGGAGAAACAAAGTTTGCGCGAACAACATTACCTGAGTGATCTAGGAGCATCACACCATGAACACGAGTACGAGCATGAATGCGGCAATGAGTATTACGACGAGAAAAAATGGGAGAACCATATGAAACCTACGCAGAGGAAACAACATAAGGAAAACCGAATGAGCAAATAAAAAAAAACATACAAAAGGAAGAAGACAATACCTCATAACACAACCTACTACATGACGCCGAAATAGCAGCAACAACAGAAGGAGCCGGAGGATCCAGTGCAGTGGGCACCCAGTCCGCGGGAATAATAAGCATGTGGCCCAATAAGGGTTTATCAGCTGACCAAAATAATTCATATACTTTCTACAATAACAAGTAAAACAACAAGTAGGGATTCGCTCCCTTAGAGTGCATGAAATGGCTTTTTTCTTTCGACTTCTTAGGTAACCAGGGGGTTGTTGAGTTTCTTCACTAAACTAAAGGAAAGTGAATCGAGGTTGTGAACAAAAATGTAAAATACTGGTTAGAGGTTTCATCTTCCATCACCAAACATGTTTATCAATCAATTAGAATTAACATACAATCTCTCTTCATACCAATAAACCTAAAGTATCCCCACTTGGTGTAATACTTCATTATGTCCCCATATGTCTACGTATACTGCAATCGCTAATATCCGAATCCTTTTTCACCAAATAACCTAGTGCTAATCGCTAAGAGATTCAACTTGAGGAAAACATCAATATATGTGAGACGATTTATTCATAGGCAATACATTGCACAATCGTGGCATATTCAACCTAGGCCAAGCTTTACTTGTGACTTCCTTCACGGTTCACACCGGTAGTGATAATAAATTACTACTAGTTATTAGGGTTCTAAATAAAATTACCTAAGATTCCTAGTTAGCTATAAATAAGTTATTAAGGATGTTTAATTCACGATTTTAAATATACCACCAATCATATTACATGAACACAATCACATAATTGTTATATATAGTAAAATATGAACGATAAAAAGAGAAAATTAAAATTAAAATTAACCAGCCAGATTGATTCCCATTTGTAGAACTTCCGATTGCATCTCCAACCAATAGAAGAATTAGCTACTCATGGGTTTACTAAAACCCGTGGAGAATATACTAGAAAAGAATGAAGGAGAAAAAAAAAGAGAAAATACCCTAGTTCCTCCCTTTAAAGTGGTAAACCAAAATCTTCCATCTTATGTGTAGAGAAGTTATGTAGAAGATTGTGTCTATGCTCCCCTTTATATAGGCTTTTGTAACCTCCTCTGGATGTCTATCCAATTAGGAAACCTGATAACTGTTAAATATTTTCACCTCCTTTTGATCCTCAGCAAAGTATAAAACTCAACCTCCTCTGAATTCCTATCCAATTAGGATATTTAACCTCCTTAATCTAACAAAAACCCTTTTTTTCACGCCCAAAACAACCACAAAACGCAACTAATATTCCCATTTTCGCACAGGCTTAAAAGAGGCTCAACATAGACCAAATTCAAGTTGATTTCACTGTTTTGCTCATAATTTCTTCATACAAACTCGGAATGACCTCATTATTTTTGCGTTGATATTATCTTTTCATTATCTAAAAGATGATGATAAGAAATCCTGGATTTGAATTAGTTTTGGTATTTCTTTAGTTTTCTTTGCTTGTAGCACTTCACTTCTTTAGCACTTTTAAAGCCATTTCCACTTCTTTTTGTTGAATCGTCCTAACATGAGAAAAAAAATAGAAAATAAAAGTAATAAGGTAAAATGGAAGAAATATAACTAAAACAAGCATGGAATTGATACTCAAAATATGTAGATTATGCATCTATCAAATTCCTCCACACTTTCCTTTTGCTAGTCCTCGAGCAAACTACCAAACCTAAATTAAAGTACAAAAACTCATTTTCGTTGAATTCACGGTTGCACTTAGCATGTGCAACAAGCCTTGAAACCCATGGGTGTCCCTAGTGGACGAGTTATATACTCGTGAGGGTTTACAAAATGTATACCTACAAAACCTACTCCAACTTCTAAGTATTCTAAATTCTCAAGCATCCAAAAAGCTATGAGGACATAAGTTTTTGCACACTAATAATAAGAAGTTAGAAGTATAAAAGAACTTTATTCTTAAGATTAATTGTTGAGATATGCAAGTGTAATGTGTAAACCAATACCATATGAAGTAATGCAGCCTCGACATCAACCAAAAGCATTTCACCTCGACTTCTGCCTCACCGTTCGATCACTCATAAAGCAGGAATAAAAAGAGAGTACTTACACACGTTGAATGGTGACGCTTACAATTTATTTATGTTAATTTTTATCTTGAAAATCTGTATTTTAGGGTGAAAACAAATGTACTGCAAAAGAGTACTTTCAAGTAGGTGATGCATGTCGTAATTGCAAAAAATTAATCAATATATTTCCCACTAATTAACTAGTAATATAGCGGTAGCAATGATCGTTCCCACAGAGAGCTGTGTAATTGATATGTTATTTAGATTAGCAAAACTAAAATAAATACTGAAAAAGGGAGTTTAGATTAATTAACTAAATAAAAAGACAATAAAAATATAATAAGAAATATGATGAAGGAGTCCTTCGTCGTTACCAAACGTCGACTGAATTAGTATACTTATCTATCTTTCATTAGGACCATGCATCACCAACCATAGAATAGCATCTAGATCAGTGCTATCTCAAAACTTCTTTTATCACTGGATACGGAAGTTCACGACTACCAGATTCTATTCAACTGAGCCACCAAGTAGTAGATCACTCAAGGTGTAAACCAATCGAATGCTTTAGGCTTTGTGAATTTAGGTTGATCCCAGTAGTTAAACTTTTAGATCAAGGTCCACTTGCTGGTGTTATCTTCACTCGCAATTTTCACACAAAATCCTTCTGCAAGATTTCACTACTTGTGTACGAGTCGATGGATGATTATGTATCTCATAACTCAATACTAGCATTAAACTGATCAATAAATTAATCCAATTATACACTTGAACAATCTAGAATTCAATCATAAACCCTAGATATAGTGAAAACAAACGATAATGATTAAAACTCCAAATAAACTTGTGTTACTAATAAAGCTTCATGCTTAGAACATGGAATTCATCCGTAATCAATAAAAACTAGCTACTCATATTACAAGAAAAAATAAGAAATAACATGGTTTCCCCCTCAAGGGGTAAACCCAAGAATATGGAAAAAAATATCTCTTTTATATGTAAAACCTAGGTCTAAGAATATATGTGTGTAGAAGTGATATATCCAAAAGTATTAGAATTGTCCCTTATATAGGTGCCAAATTGTAGAAGTGCCTGTACTCGAATTCCGGTCGAAATAGGTTTCCAAAACTCCAAAATATGCCAAAAATAGGTCAAAGCCAAATTTTCACGCTCAGTTTCTCGATGGCTCGACCCATCGAGATTTCTTCTTTTCTCGATGGGATGACCCATCGAGAAAAAATATTTCTTCTGAGTTTTTTTTTCTCGATGGGCCATCGAGAATATTGATCTTCTCGATGGCTTTACCCTCCGAGAAAATCTTGAAGTTGTTTTTCTTATAACTTCTTCGTATAAAGTCGGAATGACCTCATTTTTTCGTCATTGGCTTCTTTTTTTCGTTCTCTTCAATATAGTGATGAGAAATCCTGAATTTGGACGACTTCCACTTGGTCTCTGGCTCTTCTTCCTTTGTAGCACTTCTCTTCATGCACAATCTAACACTTTGTAGCTCCTTTTGGATAATTCACCTACTAAAAGATAAATAAACAAAAAAAAACATAACATACAATAATTCACAAGAAATCTAGAAAATAAGTGCATGAAATGACAATCTAAATATGTAAAATATGCACATATCAGTAGGTTCGAAAGATCAAGCTCGAACAGGATGAGCCTAAACCAAGAAATGGTCGTTTCCGTCCTGCTTCAATCACAAATGTGGAGAAGATTGGGTAGGTCTTAGGGGAGGGAAGCAAACATGGTTGAGAAATCTCAGTGTGGAGAGTAATTGGAGTGTATAATTTAGAAAGGATTATCTTTGGGATGAATCGCTAATTCTGTATATATCCTCTCAGTTCTTAGTTCTTTATGTCTTTTATAATTCCGAGAAGACACAATGAGTTCTCGTAAGTGGTGGAAATTACAGAAGAAGTGTAGGAGTAACGATTGTGGAGATTGTAGTGGAGTCATGTCCGAAAAGTAAGGAAGACTTGTATGACCATTATTCCTCGTTCCCTCAACTGTCTTGTAACTATCCCACTACTTGTTACCTTCTTGTTCGTGGATATGTTTCCATAACGTACGATTAACGTAGACCGCCAGACCAATACCCCAATGAGAATCCCCCCATGTTTTGTATTTGATATTTCAAGAATGATAGTGGAGTCGTGAACTACTACTGTTTTGATTAGGTCAAGTCAAGTCAAATGACTTGCTAAGTCAGTGAAGAAAGTTGTGCAACTCACTGGATTTATAATTAGACTGATCAGTGTCGGGTCTGGTAAGTTTTATGATTATGTACTAACTTAGAGTAAGGCATAATTCTGTAAGTATCTAAAGCCAATAATGCAAGGCTTTTCCTTAGCAAGAAGGATTATTGAATTGCCATATAAGGCTAGCGTTGGCATTAGGCCAATGCTGAAAAGAATGGCGTATTTTGAGGGAAGCAGCTAGCAGAGTTAAGGCTGGCTTCTTAGTGAAAAGTAATGCATCACTAAGAAAAGCAACTAGCAAGGCTAGTCCTAGCTCCTTAGTACAAATATGATAATGTGCTAACTCCTTAGCACAAAAAGCTAATGTGCTAGCGTTTTGGGAGCAAGGACCATGTGCTAGATTCTAACAAGGAAGCTATTTTTTTAGCCTCAAAGCTAAGACACTACTAGCCAAGGAGGCTAGCGCTTTTAGCGCAAAAGTCTAGGACGCTACTTGGCCAAGGAAGCTAGCGCTCTTGCGCTATTGGCTGGAAGCTAGCGTAGTTAGTCAAGGAAGCTAACATAGCTTGGTCAAGGAAGCTAGTGTAACCCGTCAATGAAGCTAATGCTAGTGAAGAAAGCTAGCGTAGCCAAGTCAAGGAAGTTGCTAAGCTAGGAAGCTAGGAAGCTAGCACTTCTGACGTACTTGGCCAAGGAAGCTAGCGCTTTGGCGCTTAGGCTAGGATGGTACTTGGCCAAGGAAACTAGCGCTCCTACGGTAAGGCTAGGACGCTACTAGCCAAGGAAGCTAGCACTCTTACGCTGTTTGCTAAGACGATACTAGGTCAAGGAGGCTAGCGCTTTTAGCGCTAGGGTTCGGAAGTTAGCGCTTCTAACGCCAATGCACAGTTGAGCCAAGAGGCAGTGTTAGCCTGGCGCTCATGCAGGAAAAGGCTAGGGGTTGCCTAGCTTAGAGGCACAATGCATCTTTGGAGGCATTGCTCTTTGATTATGGCACGTCCAAGAGAAACGGTGCATAGTTTGTGATACGTCCTTGAGTAAAATGCTAAAGTGACATATTTTAGGGTCAGGACGGCGAATTGTGATGTGTTCTTTGCAAGCAGGATATTAAGCTAGAATGCACTCTTGGAGATTAGGCATTAGTTATATCCAGGATATACATATATCAGTAAATTGATGTTGTTTAAACAAGAATTTGAGTATCGACATTGCTCTAGGAATAACACTAGAGAAGACATTGGATACAAAACAACCTCTAGGAATAACACTAGAGAAGACATTAAGCTCTAGGGGTAGCACTAGAGAAGACTCAAGTTGTTGTATACTAGTGGAAAATCTATCTAGGAGCTTGAGACTTATTATGTAGAGATTATAGGCTACATGATCAATATAGAATGTTTGTAGTTATTTGTAGAGACCGTGTTATTAATTCTCTTGCGGAATAAGTAGAAGTATAGTGTTTCACGTTTTGGTGTTGTTTTAAAAATATGCACACAAATATGTGCGGGTACTTCTAGGTTCATGCAACTAGGCAGAAGAGCGATTTTACAATTTTAATCCTTGCTAAAAACTCACCATCTACAATATATATATGATGATCTCTAAGAAAGGAAATCAACCATATGCGAGGATGGGAATGCTCATTTACATTCTCATCCGATCTACATTTAACACCATTTTCACAACGAATAACAACGTCTTTGTCTTCGGCTTCAACAGTTGATGATAAACTCTTGAATTTCATAGAAATTTGACAATTTGTACTTTTCTTCTTCTTCTTCTTCTTCTTCAATTCCTTGTTGCTTTGAAGCTTCATTATGGATTTCTCTTCCCACGACTTTGATTTTTTATTTTTTTCCTTAAGAATAAATAAATGAAACTATAAAATAAAAGATAATGGTCGTAGGAAAAGGACTTTGGCACTTGGTTATTCACAACTTATATTGCCTTGGTATTATAAACTTCAGAAACTCACATATTTTTTATTGTATTTCTTTTCCATATTGTTTTCACTTTTTGATACACAAATTCTTTGTTCTTTCCTTTTGTTTGCTTGTAAACCTGTTTGTGGGGAAAACAAATTAAAAGGCTAATTTAGGAAAAATGGAGTGAACAAGTGATAATTCGTCTAATCTTTAAATATTTGTACTGTTGAAGTATTTTATTTTGATTTGAGAGATCAATCTGTACAATCCTGTCCTATACCAAGCAACGGTCGTTCCAGTCTTGCTTCAGTCATAAAGGAGAAGGAGAAGGGTTGGTCTTAAGGAGGGAATTGAGAGAAGGATTGAGGTCAGAGTATCAGACTCTGTGGGATATAATTGGTGTGAATAACTATGAACAATTTCTTTGTGTGAGAAGGTTGAATGTTGGAGTTGTTCAATAATATTTTGTGTTAAACTTGTCTCAGACTTAAACTTGTCGTGTCTTGTTCAATTTAGACTTGTTGTGTTCAATAGATTGAGAAATTTATTTTAGTTATAATTATCGTAATCGTTCATCTGACCTCCTCTCTGGAAGAAAGTGTCGATGATTGAGTAGTGGTGAAGTGGAGAAGGTGGAGAAGGTGTTGACAACTTATCCCCACTCTGTTTGAGGTTGACTGAACGGTTTCCCAACCTACCACTTCCTACTCAACTGCTGATCAAATTTTCCAGAGTTTTATCTGTAGTTGGTACACTGGTGCACCACATGTCGTAGACCGCCAGACCAATATCCTAGTGAATATCCTCCCAGTTGTGACACCTTTGATATCTCGTGTAATTGTAGTATTAAGTACTACTAATATTAAGTTAGATGAGACCTTCTTAGTTGTTTTCTTGACTAAAAAATTATCTTGTTTGACTAGCCTGATGAGTCTAGCAGACTAAGAATAAAATATATAACTATTTTATTTTATTACGAGGAACAGTGTGTTCGAATAGGTTATTTTGCATTGACATGCTTATTTTGTAGAAGTAAGTTTATGCTACTGAGCATGAGAACTGATGTAGTTTTAAGAGTGGTAAATAAGGTGACCGTTTCTCGAACTTGTGAAGGTAATAATTTTAGAAAATAATGGACTAAATCTAAACTAATAAAAATCAGGAAAATAAACTAGAGATGATTTTTATAAAATATGGAGAAAACCAGGAATCAAGAATCAATTATTTCTAACAATTTATGTGATTAATCGGGTAATTCTTTTAAATAAACTAAGCTCAAATATTGTCAAAATAGGTTTTATGCAAACAAGTAGAGGTAAATCATAAGCATGGGACATCAGAGGTTGTCTACCCAGCATGACCCATCAAACAAAAACACCACTACTGAATGAAAACCGTTTTTCTATTACGAAACTATGCAATTTTAACAAATAAAGAATTATAATTAATTAATTAAAAATAGACTTACCACATAAAATTGAAAGATAAACCTCCTCAATCATCCCAGTAAACAAACTTAGCCCATGGTGAAGAAAACTTGCTCAAAAGATCTTTTCATTGCTCAAAAAGTTGATTACAAGATGAAATAATAGTGCAACAGCTGAACAGATACGTTTATAACTGTCACAGAACAGGGTTCAGCCGTTACAGAAGTGTTTCTAAGCAATAAATGGTTGAAAGAATAGGCAACAGGAGCAGTTTGAATCAGCAACAGATATAAATGTTGCTGAGTCGTCTTCTCCGATGGTGGCTGATGAAGAACACGCCTGCCGGACCAGCAGCAGGTGACCGGCGGCGACCGGAAGTGGCCGGAATTGCTCTGATTTCTTCTCTAGGTTTTTCGTTGTCGATTCTCTTGGCTTCTCTTGGTATTTATAGACTTAACAAACCCTAGAGAGAGTTCTAAACCTAATAGAACTCTCTAGAACAGCCCACAAATCCCAATCCTAATCGAATCATGATTCCGGCCAAATACATGATTTCCAAGCTGATTTCACGGGATCTTTTGATGTTTATGACTTGCGTGAGATTACTATTAACATTTGGAACAATCTAGAAGCAAAATATCCTTCGAATCACTTGATTTTACCCATCCAGTAGATTTCCCGATGAGCTGAATCGGCTGATCCGGCTGAGTCGACTCGCTGGCTCGCTGGGTTGAATCGCCTGGTTGACCCGCTGGGTTGACTCGGCCGATCCTAGGGTGTCCCTTATCCATTCTTGGGGTGCCAATAACACTTGTCCTTGGGTGCCTTTATCACTTTTTGAGCCAATTTTTCCACAAATCTTTATTCTTCTAATGTACCTACAAAAGCATAAAAACACGTAATAGACACAAAATCGAATACTAACTCACTAGAAATTAAGGTGCAATTTAGACACTAAAATGTGTCTAACAAATACCCCCAAACTTACTATTTTGCTAGTCCTCGAGCAAACTACTCTAAAAATAAAGTAAAAATCCTAACTCACTTTCGCAGGAATCGCGACTACATTTAGCATATGCAGTAAGCCGTTAAACCCCTAGGTGTCCCTAGTGGACGAGTTTTGTCTCGTGAGGGTTTACAAGAGGTATACCCACAAAACCTGGATCTAGATCTTAGCAACACGTGAACGATTAAGGATAGACACTAAACAAGCTAGTTGCCGGAGAAGAAGACTCAGTAACATTTATATGTGTTGCTGATTTGAATTTTCCTGTCGTCTATTGCTTCAAACCATTTGTTGCTTAAACTTTTCTGTAACAGTTGAACCCTCTTCTGTAACGCTTATAAGCGTATCAAATCAGCTGTTACAGCGTTATTCAACCTTGTAATCAATATTTTGAGCAATGAAATCAACTTTTGAGCAAGTTTTCTTCACCATGAGCTAAGTCTATTTACTGGGATGATGGATAAGGTAATTTTCTCAATTTTATGTGATTTAATTATTTTCTAATAATTATTTATAATTCTTTTATCATTAAAATTGCATAGTTTTGAATAGTAAAAACGGTTTTCTTTCAACAGTTGTGCTTTTGCTTGATGGATTATGCTTAGTTAATTAATTTTGATAATCCATGCTTGTGATTTACCTCTGTTTGTTAGCATAACAAAACCAATTTTGGCAATTATTTGGGCTTCAATTAAATTAAAAAGAATTATCTGATTAATCACATAGGTTGTTAGAATTACCTGATTCCTGATTCCTGGTACGTTTAAAATTATTTAAAAATCATAGTTAGGTTATTTAGTCTTTTTCTTACTCCTGGAATTTTCTAGAGTTAGTTTAAATTATTATTTTCTAAAATCATCACCTTCACAAGTTCGAGAATCGAACCTTTATTTACCACTTCTAAAATTACATCAATTTTTGGCGCCGCTGCCGGGGAAAATAATAAACTAACTAAACTAATAGAATGTGACCGAGTAGAGAGAGTCGGTAACCAGGGTTTTTCAGTATCCACCACTATTTAATTCATGAATATTTAGAGTCGCAAATATCGCTGGGACGCCCTAAACATGATGCATCAAAAAGCCCTAATCTCAAGCATACACCATAAAATTGCGCTAGCGAGAAAATTGTACGAAACTAATTAAAGGTCTATAAATAATACTTGGCTATTCTAAGCATACCCCATCAAAGGATTTAACCCAAGCATGAAATATCAAATAAGTAGACAAATATAATTTTTAGAATAACAACTGTATACCAGAAACATGGAACATCAAAACCATAGGCCAAGCATGCACCATAAACGACAATACAATTGTTTAAAGTCATGAATTTAATCTATTTAAATCATAATGGTCTGTATCAAATATTTAATTAAATTGATCTAAAACTATAAGTGGTTTCAACATTAAACCCTAGTTACAAATTAATTTAGAACATGGAGAAGGGTTTCTCAAAACCCATAAAAATAAATAAAAGAATAGTAGAAAGGATTAAACCAGGTTCCGGAAGAAATTGTCTGTCTTCTCCGTCTTCTGAAAAGTGTACAGAAGTACTCTTCTTTTCGTCCCCTACCAAGAAAAGCTCCTGTACCCTTTTCCTTCTCCCGAGCGTAAACTCCTCCAATCGCTGTTTTGTCTTGTACAATCGTCAGAAAACGCCTGTACGCGCTCTCCGTCCGAAACCTACCGAAAAGAGAACAACCGAAAAACTATGTACGCCGCCCCCAGCTTCCTTTATAGCTTTCACACATATAGTCTTTCTAGGGTTAATTTTTCTCTGTCACCGTACAGGCCTAGCTGCCTTTTAGCCGTCCCCTAAACAACAACTCTCTCATCTATTTGTCTCACTCACAAAACCTAGTCTACCCTCCTCTGACTACAATCACGTGCACTTCTTTAAATCAAACGAACATGCAGCCAACTCCTGGAACTCACCTCTTCTCTCTTATATGGCTGTCCCACTTCATTTCCCTAGACCACTAACTCTCCTCGTGACACCATCCTTACATTCCATCTCTTCCCTAAATCATAGTACAACTCATTATTTTTTCATCTCTTCCCTAAATCATAGTACAACTCATTATTTTTTCAACTAAATGAAGCCCTATAAGAAAAGCTAAAGCAAGTACTCCTCTTCACGTGGGATGTTCCCCACTAGCCGTCATCAATCACTCACAATGCCACTCTTCCAATGTCACATTCAGCAGTGCCTATTCTTTCTCTTTTCTAGCCGATGCCTCCATCAAAGGCTAAAACGCCTGTTTTCCTGACGCCATTGACCACTCGTCACTTTCTCTCTATTTAGCAGCACACCTTCCAATCAACGTACCTATGGATCAAAATAGAAATATCCGTGCAACTATTTTTTTAATCGAACTCCAAGTTCCAACACGCAGCTGACTAATAATACTGTAACGATATTAGCAGTTTAGCTCGTTTAACCGTATTTAGTCGTAACTTCGGATTTTATGTGAACCACCTATTAAAACAATAAAATAATAAATTAATAAAATCATAAGTGCTAACAAATATATATTAAGAGATAAAAATGTATGATTTAAGCGCCTATCACTAGTTAGTTGGCTACTTAGATATTCGGCTATAGGGACCATTACCCTTTATGGGTCCAATCACTGTACACGAGTGTTAACTCAAGCATACTAAAATTCATATTTAAGACAACAGAGTTCTACTCAGACAGTTATCTATCCACACATCACATGAAAAGACTTAGAAGATGAATGTAGATTGTAAAAGGTCGCAAATGTTGACTGAGGCGAACGGTGTGTCCCATATCTGTCTGAAGGTCAGTACCGAGATGAAACCTAGTGTGTCGAGATACTCCCCATTTATTTTCAACGGTTACTACTAACTAAAATATTTACAAGTTCCCATGGATCCTGGCAAAAACCCACAATCTACAAAACTTTAAACATCTTTAACTTTCTTCATAAATTTGATATTTCTCCTCTTGTTAATGATAATAATATTTTTCTATTGCTGCTTCTTAGAGAAAGTGGTGCCAACTGCAAATAAGGCTACAATGAGGTTTATTCGCAATTCTGATGTCACCCTCATGATTGAAAGAATTAGAACTCAATAGATCACAAAGTGTTGAACGGGTGCGGGGTTGAGTAGCTCATGATTTTACCCGGAGTTAGCGCGCATGAAATACTCTAAACGGACAATGTTGAAGGTTTGGTGCCTCACTTAAATTTTTTAAATGGGTAGTCTCCACTAATGATTGATTAGCTCTCTAATACTGCATTTCCTTTTTCACTTAGTTTGCTACTGGCACAGTTAAGTTCATCATGGTTACTCTCTCAATGATTAAGACCCCCAAATGTAAGTTTTATATGCCTTCTAAGTTTAATTATTTGGTAAGAACTCTGTATGTAAACTTAGCAAAAAGTATACTACGTGACTCCAAAATCTCTAAAAGTTGGAGGTTTATGCACAATATATACAAAAAAAATAAAATTTGAAAGTGAATACTAAACTAGAATGAAACCTTATATGCACATAATCTTACATACTTAAACTTTACATTGTCTTCAATGTAATTGATTCATCCAATGTGAAATTCAAGGTGGGAAATTCCTAACATGATATGAAAACTATAAAAATAAAAGGATAAAAATACCAAACCAACGGGGTGCCTCCCATTCAACGCTTAGTTTAACATCCTCATACTGACCTTCTGGTTATCGTCCATGCGCCAACAATCTGAAAACCTGGGGATAAATCCAGATACTGATCTGCAATTCTAAGATTAACAACTTCACACAAATGTTAGCATAAGATAGGATTAATGAAACCATTATCAGACGGAAGTTATCCCCACACTTAGTCCTTTCTACACTTGAAAGTGTATATAGAATATATGATTCAGGAACTTAAATGGGTTTCTCATGGGTAACCTGCACAGGGTTAGAATCAAACATCTCTAATGGTGGATACTTTAAAGTAAAATAATCCGTACAAACTTTGGAAGCACACAACTCCAATCCTAAGTGAGACATTTTCCTAAAAGTTGGATTAACGATTCATTGAGGAACTACTTCAATTAGGGAAGGGGGATCAGAATATATAGAATTATGCAAATGATTAGGAAAACCTTCCACTATCTCTTGTATTACAGGATCCTCATTGCTCTGTCAGGTGTATCGTGGTCCTCTATCAAACTTTTCAACCAATCTTCGTCAGTTTCTGCCTTAACCAAAGTCGACATCAACGTCAACATTATATTTCTTGGCAAGCTCAATTGGGTCTTCCAAAATATTATTCAATTAGACCTCATTCTCAAACCTTTCATCATCTTCGATATCAGACTCATCTTCTAAATCTTCATTATCCTCATGTTCTCCATTAGAAGAACGTCGCCTGAATTCCATACGTATGGACTTACTAATTTCTTGGATGATTTCTTCTGGTGCTTTGTCATCTTCCAGTTGATATAGTTTTTCTGAGAGTTTTCATATGTTTACCCTTCTTCCACCATTACTTACAATAGGATCACTAGACCTTGACTCTTCCCGTTGAAAGTGTGAATGATCATAAATACGATCAAGAGTCGAGTAAGTTATACTATTGTAAAATTCTGTTGGTGCTAAGGAAACATGATTGACACATAAAAAATAGGAAAATTAATAAAAATCTAAGAAAAAATAAAAGTGATGTATACAACTTGTTTATAAGATTTACCTCCTGCTTTTGACGGATGACGCACGCCACAGACAATTTGCTTCCACCAAAAAATCCTAAAAACCTGAAAAACACTAAAAGAAAAACGTAAAATAAAATAAGAAAGAAATATCAAACAAAAACAATTGATACTGCTCCCCGGTAGCGGCGCCAAAATTTGATGGGTTGTCAGCTGACAAAATATTTCTTATACTTTTTGCAATAACGAGTAGAGATTCGTTCCCACAGAGAGCGGGGAATTGTTATTTTCTTTCAACTTCTTAGGTAACCAGGGGGTTGTTGATTTTTTAAACTAAACTAAACTAAAAGCAAAGTGAATAAAGGTTGTGAAAAAAATTAAAATATATTGGTTAGAGATTTCATCTTCCATCACCAAACATGTTCATCAATCGGTTGGAATAAACATACAATCTCTCTTCATACCAATAACCCTAAAGTATCTCCATTCGGTGTAATACTTCGTTACGCCTCCACATGTCAATATATACAAAACCGCTAATATTTGAATTATTTTCCACCAAATAACCTAGTGATAATCGCTAAGAGATTCAACTTGAGGAATGCTCAATATCTCTAAGACGAGTTATTCATAGGAAATACATTGCACAATCGTGAAATATTCAGCATAGGCCAATCTTTACTTGTGACTTCCTTCACGATTTGCACCGCTAGTGATCACAAATTACTACTAGTTATTAGGGTTCTTGATAAAATTACCTAAGATTCCTAATTAGCTATATATAAGTTATTAAGGATATTTAGTTCGCGATTTTAAACATACCAAACAACCAATCATATTACATGAACACAATCACATAATTGTTATACATTGTAAAACATGAACAATAAAAATAGATAATGAAAATAAAACTAACCAGCCAGATTGATTCCCATGTTTTAAACTTCCGATTATGTCTCCAACCAATAGAAGAATCAATTACTCATGGGTTTACTAAAACCCATGGAGAATATACAAGAAAAGAATAAAGAAGAAGAAGAAGAGAAAATATTCTAGTTCCCCCCTTTAAAGGGGTAAACCAAAATCTCCCCTCTTATGTGTAGATAAGTTGTGTAGAAGATTGTATCTAGGATACCCTTTAAATAAGCTTTTGTAACCTCCTTTTGAAGTCTATCCAATTAGGAAACCTGATAACCATTAAATATTTTCACCTTTTTTTTCAAGTAAAAAAACTTAACCTCCTCAAATACTAACAACTCCTCTCAATCCCCTATCCAATTAGGACATCTAACCTCCTCAAAATCCAGCAAAAACCTTATTTTTCACGTCTAAGGCAAGTTCAAATCGCCAACTCTTCGTGCCCTTTCCACGCAGGCCCAAAAGAAACCAAATTCAAGTTGATTTCACTATTTTGCTCATAACTTCTTATTACAAACTCGGAATGACCTCATTCTTTTTGCGTTGGCTTCGCCTTTTTATTATCTAAAAGATGATGATAAAAAATCATGGATTTGCATGAGTTTAATTTTGTCTTTAATTTTATTTACTTGTTGCATTTCACTTTCTTGGCACTTTTAAAGCTATTTCCACTTCTTTTGATTGAATCGTCTTAACATGAGAAACAAAATAGAAAACAAAAATAATACAAGGTAAAATGTAAGAATTTTTTTTTAAAAACAAATATGGTATTAGCATTCGAAACATATATATTATACACTTATCACCTAAGCTGCGAACTTGTTCAGAAGATAGATAAATATATGGGAAGGCGTACGAAGAATAATTCTACACTCACAACTGCCCGCGACCGATGGAACTAGCTGGGAATTATTGGATGAAATAGTGGATCAAGAATATAGTTTTTAGGATAACGTACAAAAGTTGGAATGGAAAGTTTGTTGGGATTTTCACGTCAATGAGCTGCAATTCATTGACTTAATAAGAAAAGGTCACATATTTATCTATTACTACTTATAAAGGGACCTCTTAGCAACAGTGGATAAAATTATAATTTTTTAAACCATTTTACCCCTAATATATCTACATTAAAAATATCCTACAAATATAAGTCAGGGCATAACGATGATGTCTGTTTTTTAAATTACCTTTACCTTTTTTTCTACATATATAGACCCTAGTTTATAAATAATTTTTGTTTCTTTAGCAAGTGTGGATACAAACAATTTAACTAAATGGTAACCAAGCTACATTTATCATAAGTAAAGATAAAACTTGTCAAACCACTGTAAAAAGATAAATCTTACCAACTAGTTTAACTTTTCTTTGACCATAAAATTTACTCTCAGCAGAACTGCAGAGTTTCAAATGAGTCATCGTACTAACATCTAAATGGATCACATATATCTTTCCATCATCTGTGCAGACTACACAAGAAAGAGCAAATTCCTGGATTATACTGCCCCCGAGATATCTGTATCTCATTTCACATTTTGTGTATGTATAAACTACAATTCGATATAGAATAATGTTTGATATCCCTAACTAATAACCGCTGATTTGGATTGGTGGAAAATGACTACGAATCCAACGGCTAGAACTATAGGGTTTATACTTTTACCAAATACGCCTAAAGTGGTTACTCTACTCGATTATTTTATTCGTCTTCCCCTTATTTTCTCTCCTGTAAGAAAAAAACAACACTACTCCCCCACTCTCTTCCCTCTCACAGTGTAGGGTTTCACAGTTTTCTCTCTCTCTAGAAAATCCAAGTGAGAACGTAAAGGATTAACCAAACCCTAGTCGATTTCATACTTTTTCTTCATAAACACTCTAATTTGAGCTCGATTTCACTCAATTTCATCTTCATTTCACCAATGTCGTCTCTCATTCTCATCTTAAAACCCTTGTTTTTGTGAAATATCCATGGAGGAATCACTCTTTTCAGCTCACCCCGTAAGAATACATACTTGAAAAAAAGGTAAGGTATTTCTCTTTTTTGGTTTATTTTACTGTCTAAAATTGTTCTGTAACACTGAAGAGTATGATGGGGGCGCTGAACAGTGATTTTTTTGTGTAATTTTGATTCAGGGTTTTGTTGTTTGTGGCAAAGTTTTGAGATTTTTTGTGTTCAAGTTGAAATCTTCTGTGGGTTTGTTGGTTCTTTCTCCCCATCTATTTTATATGGTTATGAGTTGAAACATAAAGGGGAAAGAGCCATGGAAGGAGACGAGCGTCATGTCATGATAGCTTGCGTTGTATTGGGAACGCTTTTCTCCGTTCTGAGTTCGCTCTCCTTCGCTATTCTCTGGGCAGTGAATTGGCGTCCATGGCGGATTTACAGGTGACAAATTAAATGTTTGTTTTTTTAGATTGCAAATGTCATGTCTTTTTTATCCATGGCATAGTGTAGGAAATGTTGAGGCTCAGTTATAACTTGTTACCGGTGAATTATAATGTTGCTTGTTACCATATATTTCACACTGAGCCGTATTAGTTTGTGTATGATATATACCTTCATTATAAAATCGAGTGGCAACTGTGGTTGGATGAACACTTAACTTGTAAAACTGTACCATTTTTTCTTGGCCATTTATTGTCTCACACACCTGCATTTATAGGTGTGGTAATTAGGGAGTTATACTAGAGTGTTTAAACAATTTACTAATTTATCTATTCAATGGCTGACTATCTCAACGACTATGTGCAAATGTCTTAATAAACCTTGTAAATTAGAGGTTAAGATTTTGAAGCATATAGTCATTGAATGAAGCTGAATCCACAACACTGGATATTGTAGTAAATTATTGAATGGATAAGCTTTCCTGCCATCATCTGAAATTTGTCATTGGCTTGATTTAATTGCCACTGTTTCTTGCTTTGATTTCCCTTTTTATTTATGGTAGATCTGAGTTATCGACATGTGTTTTCCTGCCCATAATAATGCATCGATAAATATATTAACAAGAGACAACTTCCAGTGAGTAGTAAGTATAGATTGGGCCTTTCAGTCTGTGTCACCTTGTTTTTGATAGGGATTATCTTCTTCCACTGTCAAGGTTTGTAGGATGAGAGTTTGAGCCTGAAAATGCAAAGCTCAACAGAGATGCATTTTTTTAGCAACAGTCTGATAGCATCTCTTACTAGATGTTCAATTGTCCATTGATGTAGAACCCAATGTTTAGAAATGTGCTTCTCCAAGGGTAAATCAGCGTTAAGATTTACTTAAGTATCTCTACTTTCTTTCACATATTTAATATATTTGAGAATAAAATGTGCTCTAGAGATTCTAAGACAGTATGATCAATTTAAGGAAAACTAAAAACTAAAAAATATTGCACGATAAATCTCAATTAAAAAATGGAAATCTCTTACAGACAGCAAGGCTTTGCATTTTGCCTCAACTAGGTTTTCAAGTTAAAGATGTTAAGGAGGTAAGACCACATTCACATGTGCCACAGGCATACTTGACTTGTCGTACATGACAAAGGAGGGAATAAGGCACCAACACATCCTTAACTATATATACATAATCTTACGGAGCACCAACAAGTCAACAGCCGTCATCTCAAAATCGATAACAATAACTCAACAAGTAGTTGGTCTTTTATATAGGATACAAAATGAGTTAGAGAGTTGTTTTGAAGTTTAATAGACTTTAGGGAAACAAAGAACCGAAAAATAGTTGAAGTTTCGTGGATTGCGGCTAAGTTGGGCTGATGTTATTCAAATTGGTCTGATGTGCACTAATGTGTTTATCCTTAGCTGAATGTGGTTATATCCGTTAGTCCATGGCCATTAAGGCTGTGATTTTCTCGAAGACTGTCCTTAAGGTGAACATCAAGACTTACACCTCAGTTGTTCTTTTAAACATCACTTCTTGGATGCAAAGAGTTTGTCCTCTGCGTTGTCTCATCTTTCTTGCTTGCAGTTCAAGTATAACATGTCAAGACATAGCTGGTACTGTTAGATGCATGATACTATTATGTGAAACTCTAAATTCTTCCTTCTCGTATGCAAAACTTTAATTTGTCCTTACTTCAGGAAACCTTGACTTAGAATAGCACAGATTTTAGTGGTAGTTCGTTTAACATGTTGTGGCAGTCTTCAACAGCATTCCACATATATAATGGCTGCCTGGCTGGTATAATTGGTAGTGAAAAGCTTTTCTTAGAAATGATCAAGTAAGGAGAATATGTAATGTGGAGATTGCACATGACACAGAATGGAGAAAATTAGAAAAATATATTTGGTGGTTTTAAAGATAAGCAAAAATAATTATGGGGGAAAAAGAGGTCAAGATTGCAGGTGGTGACCGGTGAGGTACGAGTATGGTTTGGAGGTCTGAGTGTAATGCACAAATGATCCTTGTAAATAACTATTTCCAATTTGGGAATGTGGTTGAACAAAAACAAGAAATGGAGTACATTGTTCTACTCTTTAGGTGCAGACATTAAATTGTTCGTTTGGCTCTGTTATTTTTAATCGTACAGACTTGTCTTCATTGTTTTCCTGATACACTTTCTTCTTTTAATTAGATCATAACCATAGAAAAGACTTTTTGTTTTATCTGAACACTATGACATCTGAAACACAAAATTCTGAAGGTACCATGTATCTACTTCATACTCTACACAGTGTTAGCAAAGATAACATAGCAATTGTTCGACGCCACATTATTAAGTTTGGCTCGCATACACCCCTCTCCCAATCACACACACTGTCAGTTTAACAAGCATTTCAATGTCAGCAGTAGCACTGTTCGCCTAAATAAAGTTATGTAGGCAACCCGTATCACTGATTCACTGCTTTCTCTCTTGTGAATGTAGGACGTGTCATAATATATTATTTTTAAGCCTGCTTCACATTTATCATTGATTTTTCACCTTCATCTTGTGTTGTTTGTTATTTTGGCATCATCAGTTGGATATTTGCCAGAAAGTGGCCAGAAGTTATACAAGGTCTTCCTTTGGGTGTAATCTGCGGTTTTTTGTCCTTGTCTGCATGGATCGTTGTCCTATCACCCGTGGTGGTGCTTATCATCTGGGGGAGTTGGTTGATTGCGAATCTTGGACGTGATATAATTGGCTTGGCCGTAATAATGGCTGGTACTGCTCTTCTTTTGGCATTTTATGCTATCATGCTTTGGTGGAGGACAAAATGGCAAAGCTCAAGTATGTAGTGCTCTTCTTTCATCTATAATGAAAATTTTGATATGTGTTCCATGCAATCTGATGATTATTGTGTGCCTCGTATCCGGATTCAGATATAATGAATACCAACTTGCAGGATATTCCATATTTGTACTTCATTTTTACTTATGTATCGCAAATGTCTTGCGGGTGGGTGTTTTATGTCTGAAAATAAACACGCAACATGGTACATGTATTGTTCAGAATCTAGATATACAGAAGCTATTAGGGGACATTGAGTAATGCTCTTGGTTCTGGTGCGAATAAGGTGAACGAACTAGCTTTATTGGTGAGAGACCTGATGGCCTTTTGGGATGATTCGAGACCGTCAGACCGAGACTATGAATCTTGACCAGTTTTACTGGTGCTCCATTTTAGTCCCTGCTAAGTCAGACAAACTTAGCTGGTCAAACTGTACTTCTCGTAGTTCATTAAATCACAGTCGGCTAGAGATTTCAAATTTGCTGCAGATGATGTTTTTTTTATCCCATTTATATACACTGTGATGCTAAATACAGATTTCATGTGATTGTCTGGTCGGTATTCATATTTCTAGGTTTTCTACATGTATTATTTCTTGTCATGCCACTTCCTGATACCTATTATTTTATTATCATCTTGTTTGCATCTTTCTCTTAGTTCTCCACTGTTGGTTCTCACATTGAGAACCGGTGTTGAAACACATGTTTTCTAGGCAGAAGGTTGAGCAGCTGCTTAATGATGTCTAGTATTTTACTGTAGATGATAGGAGTAACTGATATGCATCTGATACCTGAGCTTAATTTGTTAGCCATGAAGTTTTATTTTGGTTTATTCCTTGAATAGAAAGCGACTTTCTAAAAACAATGAAATAGAAATTGTATTAAGCAGGTGTAAAGCAGATTTAAAGATTTACATCATAGTCTAACCAATCCAGAAATGTGTATACATCTGCCTAGAAGATTAGCATGCCTAGTTTTTCTATAGAGGTATTGGAATCCCTGTGAAGAGGTTATACATGGATAAGTTTTGGAAATTGCTTGTTTTGACCATCAGAGCTTATCTTCTGTTACGTATTCTGTAATTGTGACTTCATTCAAACTTTCTTTTAGTTGGAGCAAATTTAAGTAACCATAATATAATAAACTCAGAGGAGTGGGGAAACATATAGGCAGAAAAAAAGAGAGGAGAAGCTAAAAGGATCAAGAGTTGAAAGAGAAAAAAATGACATATTTGAATTTTAAGGATGGTGGAGCTCTGTTAAGTTACATTGTATTGTCTGTCTGTTATCTCCGTGGATATCTGGAGTATGTTACTTTTGGATATGTTATCATTGCTACATTGTGTTTTTTGGCTAGTTTGCACAGGTGATAGGTTGCAAGTCTTTATTCTTTTCTTTAAGAAATGTGGCATAGGGTATTTTTAGACACACTGTTTTGTTATCATTGTTTCTACTATCACCGTGGAATGGATATATTATGCTTTTAGGTTTTTTCATCAGTTGACTGTTTCTTTGAACAGGGGCTGTTGCTGTTCTTCTTCTTGTGGCTGTATCACTCCTTTGCGCATATGAACTCTGTGCTGTGTATGTTACAGCAGGCTCGAGTGCGTCTCCTTCTGGGTTCTTTTTTGGTGTGTCGGCTATTGCTTTAGCAGTTAACATGCTCTTTATTTGTCGAATGACCTTCAATGGTAATAACCTCAGTACATTAGTTTATTTTGATTGTTTCATATGTTTATTCAAGAGACAAAACATAAAATAATTTCCAAAGGGAATCATATCTTGCTCCAACATTGCGAATTACCGCTAGTTAGCTAATCTTTTACATATCTGTTCCCCAGGTACTGGCTTGGATGTGGATGAATATGTGCGTCGGTCATACAAATTTGCTTATTCTGATTGTATTGAAGTAGGGCCTGTTGCTTGCTTAGCAGAACCACCTGATCCGAATGAGTTATATCCGCGACAATCCAGTAGGCAAGTCCATGCCCTTTGTTCTTCATTGGTTGTCATTTTTGTTTGTTACCGTGGTATTTTTGTTGTCTCATTGTGCTCTATTTTCACATCTGGGTTATCCGCGGCAATCCAGTGGGCAAGTCCATGCCCTTTGTTCTTCATTGGTTATCATTTTTGTTTGTTGCCGTGGTATTTTTGTTCTCTCATTGTGTTTTATTTTTGCATCTGGGTTCACCTTTTTCTTGGGTTCTGATGCTCTTTTGTTGCTTAGCATTTTGATTACTTAGTTTTAGTGACTTCATCTACATCTTTGTCATACTATAACATTACGTGATACACGGAATTTGTATTTTCTGCTTGTAACCTGATCTACAAGTACACGGTTATGTCACCTTCCATTTTGTTGACATGGTATAATTTTGTAGGGCTTTTCGTCTTGGACTTCTTTATCTTGGATCACTGCTCGTGCTTCTTGTTTACTCCATCTTATATGGTTTGACTGCTAAGGAGTCAAATTGGTTGGGGGCCGTTACTTCTGCTGCTATAATTGTTCTTGGTAGGCTCTTTTATATAACATACCCCTGTGTGCATATATTTTATCTTCATTAGACATAATTTTATGGTATCTTGCGTTCTTATCTTATAGATTGGAACTTGGGGACATGCTTGTTTGGGTTCGAGCTTTTAAAGAGTCGTGTTACAGCACTTTTTGTTGCTGGAACATCTCGCATTTTTCTCATCTGCTTTGGGGTGCATTACTGGTTTGTAACTCACTCCTCAATTTAAGTGTTCATGTTGTACGTAATTACAGATACGGCTGAGCTTTGTGAGTTGTATTGTTTTCATACTGTAGTTGTTACTGCTTTCAGGTATTTGGGACACTGTATTAGTTATGGAGTTGTAGCCTCTGTCCTGTTATTTGCTGCTGTTTCTCGTCATGTATCAGTTATGAGTCCATTGGCTGCAAGGAGAGATGCCTTACAGAGTACAGTGATACGTTTAAGAGAGGGATTTCCACGAAAAGGACAAAACAGCTCTTCTAGCTCTTCTGAAGGTTGTGGTTCAAGTGCAAAACATAGTAGTAGTGTTGAAGCAAGTAACCTTTCTAATGGCGTCGAGGCTACTTGTACGAGTACATCACAGTGCACAGTTGACGGTAGTAACTGGAATAATGTTGTTCTGGGTGGCACTTCTAGTTCACACGAGGGGATTAATAGTGATAAGAGCATAGATAGTGGAAGGCCAAGTTTGGCATTACGTAGCAGTTCATGTCGTTCTGTTGTCCAGGATTCTGAAGTTGGAATGTCGCTAGCTGATAAGCAACTTGAACACAGCAGCTCCTTTATTGTTTGTTCGAGTGCTGGTCTGGAAAGTCAAGGCTGTGAGTCAAGTACATCAACTTTGGCAAATCAACAAACACTGGATCTGAATTTGGCCCACATCTTTCAACAAAGACTGACCGATTCTAGAGTTGCAGCAATCTTGAAAAGAAAAGCCAGAGAAGGTGATGTTGAGTTGGCTAATCTACTCCAAGATAAGGGCTTGGATCCAAATTTTGCTGTGATGCTGAAGGAGAAAGGTTTAGATCCAACTATTCTGGCATTACTACAGAGAAGTAGTCTTGATGCAGATAGGGAGAATCAAGATAACACAGATGTTACTGTGATTGACACAAACAGCTCAGACAATGTTATGCCCAATCAAATTTCACTGTCAGAGGAATTGCGACGTAATGGTTTGGAAAAGTGGCTACAAATTTGCAGATCTATTTTGCATCAAGTAGCAGGTACACCACAGAGAGTGTGGGTCCTTTTCAGTTTTTTCTTCATTATCGAAACGATCATTGTGGGGGTGTTCCGCCCAAAGACAATCAAAGTAATAGGTGCTACCCATCAACAGGTAAGTTTTGTGACAATAGCATAATTGTTCTTCAGTTGTATCATGTATGGGTATAGGAACCAGTTTTGCCGATTTTGGTTTGCTGATGTATGCATATGACATCGTGTTTGCAGTTTGAATTCGGCATTTCAGTGTTCTTATTGTCTCCAGTTGTTTGTTCAATTATGGCTTTCCTTCGATCCTTTCAAACAGAAGAAATGTCCATGACATCCAAACACCGCAAGGTATACTCCACATGTTTAGAACATTTAATTTTATCTTGGGTTGTTGAACTAGGTGCTGTGAGTGTTATGCATTTTTGATGTAAATGCTGCTGAACTTAAATATGGTCATCTTTATCATGCAAAATGTTGAGATCAACGCCCCCAAATTGAATAGTTTTAGTTACAATTTTCACTTGATGACTTGATGTCCAGTACTGTAAGGAGGTTTCTTAGGCACATATACTTAAGATTTTCTAAAATTTGGGTAGTGCATCCGGTATGTTTCTGGCCCGTGCATTGATTTCGACTGTTATTATTTTAGAAGGAGGTGAAACTGATGGGCCAGATGTCTTTATTTGATTTCATTTTAAAAGGCGCACTGAATTCGTACATTCTGTTCTCGTTTCTATATTTTATTGATTGGTACTGAGTTTATTTAAAAAAATAAAATGTAGAAATGGGGAATCAACGAGAATATGAAGCATTTTCATAAACAAATAAGAGCATGTGTAAAGTGTGTGGGTTTCTTTTGGAAACCATGTCATAATTTTAGATCTTAGACTTCTGCTGTACCTTATTTGTGCATGTCTGGCTGTTCTGGACATTTGGGTATTTTTTTTGTATTAATTTTACCTTGGTATGTTCTAATCGATAAAAGTGGCATATACAATTGAGAAATCTCTCTTGCAAGAATGAGTTGGTACATAGTTCATAAGTAGGAAAATAGGTACATAGTTCATAAGTAAGAAAATAGGTGAAGTGAGAGAGGAACTGCAACATTACAAATTTACGATAAGATGAATGTCTCCACAAGTTAAAATCTCAATGACATGACACTCTAAGGGTCTTGAACAAAGAGTGATGTGGGAAAGTGATAGATCTGTTTTCATTTCTATTAAATAAGAAGGCTTGTCAGAGAGACCACCCATGAATAGATAAACAGTAAGAGCACCCTGCGAAATGATGTGAAATACTAAAAACTTAATTTTGTTTATCATTTCGAGTTCCAGTTCAATTCTAATTTTGGCTTAACATCTTTGAACGAAAAGGCCCTAGGGTTAGAATATGGGACAATCATATGTCAATACAAAACTTCTTGAGAATTACCTGTCTCTATTTCTCAGCCTTTATGCATCTACTTTCTCTCTATCTCTACCTCTCTCTCTCTCTTTTTTATCTTACTAACTGGTTCTCTTCTGGTGTCGAATCTTCAGTATGGATTTGTTGCCTGGTTGTCAAGCACCTCTGTTGGTTTGCTACTTTCCTTCTTAAGGTATGGCTGTTTTTTGAGTAATTTGATTAACCATACCTACATGTGCATTTGTTATTTTGCTTAGTATGATAGGATGCTCATGGATTGTAAGAGGTTACAGAGTAAATTCGTGCTTTATAATTTTGTTGGATGAAGGATGCATAGAATCATGCTTGTCCATGGTTTCTGACGAGTTACAATTGGGTTATAAAACATCCTTTTATCTTTCTGTAATTACAACTTCTATAGCAATGGTTCTTTGTTACATTGGGTTCTTTGTTATATTATCCTACGGGAAACCAAATGTTATATTTGTACCATTTAGTTAGCTTTGCAAAGATTGACTTGAATAGTCTTAAATAACAGCTATTGTCCTTTACCATTCCTAGGCCTGCTTTAAAAAAAAGATCCTGTACAATTGATTTTCTTCGATTTTCTGATGACTCAAGATACTCTTTTCTTTATTTGCTGAAAAAAGTGGTTATGATTTATGATATGACCTAGTCATTTCAATTGCCATCTTCTGCTCTGCAGTTTTTTGAGTCTCGCTGCCAGGGTTATGCTTTTTGTCTATGTAACAATGATATGTGTATAAGTGTCGGTGTCGGGCTGGGTGAGCGAAGACTATGCCGAGAAACCGACACATACCTATTTAGTCCTATGTAGTTGTTATTCTGATGACTCAAGATACTCATTTCTTTATTTGCTGAAAAAAGTGGTTATGATTTATGATATGACCTAGTCATTTCAATTGTCATCTTCTGCTCTGCAGTTTTTTGAGTCTCGCTGCCAGGGTTCATGTTTTTTGTCTATGTAACCATGATATGGGTATAAGTGTCAGTGTCTGGCTGGGTGAGCGAAGACTATGCTGAGAAACCGACATATACCTATTTAATTGTCTCACTAATTTGCTGTCTTTTAGTTATAGTATGTTTTATTGGATCCAAGTATGTTGGATACACGTGCAAGGCATCAACTTCTTTACTATATGTCGTGTTCATAGTTATGCGAAAGTGCAAGTACACCCCACATCTGACATTATTTTGTTCAAGCATCAATTTAAGTGACCTTGAGTCCTAGAGACGGTGTCTGTTTGTTGTACATGGCAAAAATTCATGAAAGTGGAGTGTCCTTGTTACAGTCTTTTGTCGTTTACTCATACAACCCTCCTTTTTTTCAGCAAATCGTCGGTTTTACTTGGATTAGCTTTGACTGTACCTCTCATGGTTGCTTGCCTTTCCATCACCATTCCAATATGGATACGCAATGGCTACCAGTTTTGGGTTTCACGAGCAGAATGCACAACTCAAGGAAGCAGCCCTGGAGCTCAAGGGAGGAAAGAGGTTTGTACTTTTAACTGTAGCAATGATACTCCTGAATGAGTTCTTGTACGCCTCTATACTTCTGCGTACAACATCATTGTATGTTTCCTTTTCGTTTACTATCTACTTTTAGGAGATTTGGGCGTCATGCATGCTTGTATTGGCAGCTGAGTAATCACCTCTGTGCATACTGCGCCTCTATATTAGACGGATATTATGTTGCTTTAGATTCTTATTGACACATTGTGTATGTTTCAGGCTGTTGTGCTTGCACTCTCCATATCAATGTTCACTGGTTCTGTCATAGCTCTGGGAGCAATAGTCTCTGCCAAACCTTTGGAACACTTAGCTTACAAGGGATGGACCGAAGATCAAAATAATATTAGCTCTCCATATGCATCTTCTGTTTACCTTGGCTGGGCAATGGCTTCAGCATTTGCTTTGATAGTCACTGGAGTGCTGCCAATTCTGTCGTGGTTTGCAACATATCGGTTCTCTCTTTCCTCTGCCATATGTGTTGTAATGTTTGCTGGTAAGTTAATCTAAGCTTATATCTATTGTTCTGTAAGATTCTTAACTAGTGTGTGGTAGTGGTCGTCATCATTGCATGTTGCTACTGAACTCTTTTTGGCGCTTGTTATTGTTATCCTGATGGTTGCTCTAAGTGTTTTTCTCTTTTTTTGGTTCAGTTGTTCTTGTGGCATTTTGTGGTACTTCTTATTTGGAGGTAGTTAATTCTCGGCACTATGGGGTTCCAACTGATGGTGATTTTCTTGCTGCTTTGCTTCCTTTGATGTGCATTCCAGCAGTGCTATCGCTTGGTTCTGGTCTACTTAAATGGTATGACATAATTTGACACTACACGTGAAGCGGTGGATATCCCAAAATTCAGCTTCTCACATTGCCCTTGCACATTTTGTTTGCAGGAAAGATGATGACTGGAAATTTTCTCGAGGTGTCTATGTATTTATTGGCATTGGTCTTCTTCTTTCCCTTGGTGCAATATCAGCCATTACTATTATAGTTAAACCTTGGACGGTGCGTGTTTGGTTCATTTCTGCTGGTCTATCTAGATTTAATAGCTTCTTTTACAAAACTTCTATTACATTATATTATATCAATGCAAATGTTTCATCAGATTTCTCAGCTACCTTAGTATCTTTTTTTCGTTGCTGAACAGATTGGGGTTGCTTGTCTGTTAGTTCTCCTTCTCATTGTCCTAGCAATTGGTGTTATCCACTATTGGGCGGCAAACAATTTTTATTTGACCAGGGCACAGATGTTCTTAGTTTGCTTCTTTGCATTTCTTTTGGCGTTGGCTGCATTTGTTCTTGGTTTGTTGGAAGGTGAACATCCTCTAGAAGATTACTGTTTCTTTAATCCTTAAGAGGTGCTTAGGAAGCCCTCTTTATATCTCGCTTACGAATTATTTTGCACTCCATCGATTGACATTATTCACTTTCAGGTAAACCATTGGTTGGAGCATCTGTTGGGTACTTCTCATTTCTCTTTCTTCTTGCTGGAAGGGCATTATCTGTGAGTTATTCCTTACTTGTTTGTATGAAAACTTCAGCTTTCTGACTATTGATCATGCCTGTTTTGTCTAGTGATCTTATTTTCTTTGTAAATAGTGTTAGTCAGCTTCATTGTGTTTCCGTGACACCAGTTAGTTTATAATTGTTTTGCAGGTTCTTCTTTCCCCTCCAATTGTAGTATATTCCCCAAGAGTTTTGCCTATTTACGTGTATGATGCACATGCTGATTGTGCGAAAAATGTCAGGTATGTTCTGTCAGGTGTACACTAGGCTTCTCCAGTTCTCCATGACTATTCTTCAAAGTTCTGCTTGTATTTATTATTTTATTTTTGGATAAATTTTAGGTGTGCTGTGGAATTGATTGATTGCATTTCCTAAGTTTACCATTTTTACTAAGTTTCCATTGCACCAAACAAATACTGAGCCATTTTTTTCATTTGTTGTTGTCATAGTCTCATGTTCTGCTTCATTCATCTTTCAGTGCTTCGTTCCTTGTTCTTTATGGAATTGCCATAGCAACCGAGGGATGGGGTGTTGTTGCTAGCTTAAAAATATATCCACCTTTTGCTGGCGCTGCTGTATCGGCAGTTACTCTTGTTGTAGCATTTGGTTTTGCCGTCTCTCGTCCATGCTTGACACTTAAGGTTAGTGCACAGCTATGTATGAGTCAAGGAATTCTTGAGCCAACCTGATTCTAATTTTTATTTTTGAAACATGTTGAGCCAACCTGATGTTACCTTCCTGTTTATCTTATGTATAAATATCTAATTGGATGATCTTTCTTCGACTAACCACCAGATGATGGAAGATGCCGTACATTTTCTAAGTAAGGAAACTATCGTACAGGCAATTTCTCGATCCGCTACCAAGGTATGTTTATTCGTTTTTTCCTCGCTTTCAGATTACAACTTTTTAGTGGTAATTCTTGTATAATGTTGACTCAAATTCAGTTTTTTCTTTTGTAAAATTGTTCTGTTTATTGTTGTTGTTTACCAAAGAAGAACTTGTGGTAGGGACTAGGGGTATTATTAGTTTCTTTTCTTTCTGAAATTTTCCTGTTTTGGTCCTCTGAATTTGTTTCTTTTATTTTTGGGTATATAAAATACTTTAAACTGTTTATCTGAACGATTTTTTTCTGACTCTCGTTCAAAAATATTTTGCTACATTATAACGTGTTGTTATCGTCTCTCTCTCTGTCTCTCTTTCTGCTTTGCTATAAAGTCTCATCGAGTCACATATTTTGAAGGGGCCATAACTGTTTATCTTTATATTTCTCTTATCAGTCACTTTAACTTAACCCAAAGTTGCTTGTTTATCGATGCAGACGAGAAATGCTCTTTCGGGAACTTACTCAGCACCGCAGAGATCAGCTAGCTCTGCTGCTCTGTTAGTTGGAGATCCTACGATTTCACGGGACAAAGGGGGTCATTTTGTGCTTCCTAGGGCTGATGTCATGAAATTGAGGGATCGTCTTCGCAACGAAGAATTAGCCGCAGGCTTGTTTTTCTGCAGATTTAAAACTGGAAGGATATGTTGGCGTGACTCACCTACAGATGTGGGTAACAGAAGAGAGATGTGTGCTCATGCAAGAATTCTTGCTTTGGAGGAGGCAATTGATACAGAATGGGTATATATGTGGGATAAATTCGGTGGTTATTTGCTTCTTTTGCTTGGTTTGACTGCAAAGGCAGAGCGAGTGCAGGTGAACCAAAATACCAACTTTCAATTGTTCAATTAAGTGTTAAATTCACAGTATACAGATGAGTTCGTTTACTTAATAAAACATTAACTGAAAACACTCTATACGAATTTAGTTTCAGGATGAACTCTTTTGAAATGATTTCATATGTTATTATTTGTGTTATGACAGGATGAAGTTCGTCTTAGACTATTTCTAGATAGCATCGGGTTCTCAGATCTAAGTGCCAAGAAAATAAAGAAATGGATTCCTGAAGACCGCAGGCAATTTGAACTTATTCAGGAGAGGTAGATCCTCTCTCTCTCTCTCTCTCTCTCTCTCTCTATCTATCTATCTCCTGTATTATATATATATATATATATATATATATATATATATATATATA